>JAQGBX010004219.1:0-15738 GCA_034698745.1 Megaphyllum sjaelandicum | reverse complement strand
AATTGGAATACTTGAAATGATTGACGTGTTATTTCTAATGAGCGTACTTAATGTATTTAGAAAATGTAAGAACAAATGTAGGGGGAAATATCACCTTGGGGAAAAAGGTAGGGGGAAATATCCCTTCGGGAAGAAATGTAGGGGAAAAGAAACCCCCCGGGAAAAAATGTGGTGGAAAATACTGTCCTCGGGAAAAAATACTGAAGGAAAAACTGTCCGAGGAACAAGTGTTGGGGGAAAATTGTCCACGGGGAGAAATATCCGGGAGAAAAATGTCCAGGGAAAAAAAGAAGGCGGGAAAAATGTCCTGGGGAAAACATGTCCGGGAAATAATGTCCGGGGGAAAAGTGTTGGGGGAAATATGTCAGTGAACCGTCCGAGATGGTCATAACCCCCTCCTCTTCCTATCCACATTGTTTCCGTGACTCAACCTATCCCCCTCCCTATGAGGAGACTGCAGACGTTCATTTTGAATGGCCCATTAGCGATTATGTTGCGTACAAAAATTAACTTGGCACAGAAATATTTGTAATAAAAAGTGCCGATGCACACTAAAACATGTCTGGAAAAGGTCACTTACCGATTAACTGGCAAAGCATAGAGGTACACTTAAAAACATGGCGTCATTTCTTCAAGACCTACTTGTCTTTTCTCTACCCCCGGATTTAAGCAAGCTTAGTCTACTATTGGTTAAGGCGTCGTTAATGATTCTATACGGTAAGTAACTAACTAATTTTGCATTAACAGTTGCGGCTAAAAGTTAAAAATCAACCCGAAATTGATTGCTTTAACCTAATTTGCCCATGTGCAAAATTAGCACATTTTGGACATCTTGTGCTGACATTAAAAAGGTTGCTCTAAAAAAAACCAAATTGTTGGGAATTTATTTCTGGATTTGTAACAAAGATATGTTAAACACGACATTATAATCAGTGTATAAAGAACGTACATGTAAATTTACTTTTTGTCTGGGTATTGCCATTAGACGATTACCTTTTCCAAAGGACATGTTCATGGATTTAAATTTTCCAACAGCTGGTTAATTCCCGTATCACCTCAGTATCTCTGCAGTGCGAAATAGTGTTATCATCGTGTCCCCATCAAGGGTCACGTTCAAGCTTTCCTGTAAAATCCGTTCATTCCCAAATTGATCTGCTCGCTAAGCCGATTAAACAGGCGCTGAATAACCTCTTCAGGATTCAGGGGTAATGGGTCGATAATAAGGGGGCGATAAAGATAAGACACATATGCTATCCAAAGTTAAAAAAGTGGTAGTGAGTAGGACAAATGTGCGAAGCATTTTATTGCTTAATTTTAATTATACAATTTAGAAATAAAATTAGCCTGGATTGGCACGGTTTTGAATTACAGTACTGTAGCAATAATTTTAGCTAATTTTATTTAAAATTTCAAAATGAAATAATAATAATAATAGTTAATTCATTCAAACATGAAAAGGCATGGGAAGGTTTTAAAGTAAACACTTATAGCAAACCTATAGAACTTAGCAACTAAAATACTCAATTCAGATCACCAAAATTAACTTTTTGGAAAATATTGCAATGTTCTAGATGATTGCTACACTGTTAAGCCTTAACTATTTATTAAAACACATTTTACATAGATGACGGGTTTATGGAAATCTAATGTGTGTATCTTAAAAGTTGGCTAATATCAATTCAATAATATAGAAAAAAACACGCATTTATTGTTGAAATTACTAACGTGCAGTTGATATATTTGATATTTTTTTTTAAAATCTAAACTGCATAAAAATGTTCACAGAAAATACGGGTTTAATTAAGGGCTATGAACAATTCAGGTTATTTTAGTTGATATTTGTGCAATATTAATTTTAAATTGGGCAACTATCAATGCAAAGCACACAAATATGCATTTCTTGAAAATAATAGATACAGTAACTCTTATACATTTGAAATCTAAAAAGTCAGGAAAAATATATTTAGCAAAAATGTCCGGGTTTAGGTGTCAAATTTGTCAAAATTAATGTCTGATTTAATGTATTTTGAAACCCAAACTGTCTAAAAAACATTGTTAGAAAAATTAACAATTTGGACGATAACAAGTGTATTTGCTTTCAATAACCAATGTGAAGTTCTACTCGTTGTAGAAATGTTTGAAAATATTTCCCCAATGTTCGAATATTTCGTGTTGTTAAGGTACAGAGGATTCATAATTATAGGTTATTAAATAAATACTACAGCAAAACTGAGTTTTAATCGCATGTTATAATACATTTACATTGACTGTGTATAGATGCTGACCTCACAAATCGAAGTGACTAATAATAATCCATCCGTACATTGACAGAGTTTAGTCAAACACTGCATGGTGTTTATTTCGTTTCAGAACATCGTACATTTCGTATTTTAATTTTCTGGTTTTTTGCACACTAATATTAATATGACAGTACAAACTTTACAGACTAGGTCTAAGTTCATTTGCTACATAGTTTTCAACAGTACTATTAATTCCTTACATCTATTATTTAAAGACTCCTTCAAGAATTGACATGTTGTCTGATAAATACTAAATAATGGTTGCATCACACAGCCAGTAGTAAGGAAGATAAGGCATAAGTATGATATCCCGAGATACTGTACATATCTAAGAATCTTGTCAATTGGGGAATTAGGATTCCTGATAAAACTTTGACTTCTCGAAGTCATCCGACATAGCAGACTACATGGATTTAATGCCTGATTGTTATCAATGATTTTACAAGTAGCATCAATACTTCCACAATCTTGTATTTTAAGTTATTCATAACGAGAATTGGAATGTATACCTTGTGTTTATGTGAATAAAATCAAAAGCGTAATTGTCACTTGCAAGAAAGATTTGATGACGTGAACGATTGTTATTTGTTCCTTAGAATTCACGACAAAATTATAAAATTGTAATTAAAAATAAAATTCGAAAAACGGATGTGGATAAAAGGATTTAGACAAATGGAATAATGAACAATATTATTCTACATGTTTCACGAAATATTCAGTCAGAACTAAGATAATATAAGATGACTTACCCAATAATTCCCGGAATTAGATTAGATTAGGCATTTTTAACCCTTTCAAACGAAGGGCATTAGAATTAGACAATGCATTATGCACCAGTGTGCCACCCTGTAAATATCCATGTCAGGGTAATGCCACAATGGTGGAGTTGTCACTACTTGAGTCTATGCCGCCAGGCATTTTAACTCGCAGTGGTGTAACTAGAAACATATTCTAGGGGATGGGGGGGGGAGAAGGCGACCCAGGCCATGGCTACCAAACCCTGCCAACTTCAAATATGTTTTTATCATAATGTACTCAAATTATTCACTTTATTCCCCTGTGATTTTGTTCCATTTGTTACACAGAACCTTGCAAAAATGCACAGCCATACTACAAGTGGATTCTTGATACTACAAGTGATTCTCAATTCCGTGAATTATTGGGTAGGCTTCGGTATTAAATAAGCTCACTGCGAGTCTGCGTCATTTGACTTGACCAGTATTTTTCTTAATTTTGTAACAAGTTACATTCCTCGGCAGCCTTAAAACCCGTCTCTTGAAGACAGTCGTTAGCCATGGGGTCGGTCAAGTTATAGGAATGTAGAAGGGTCTCACCTGTTTCGCCAAGAGGCATTTGACATAATTTGGGCCAAAGCACTGGGTACATGCGCCACATGGCGGCCGAATTAATGCCGTATAGCCCAGCGCTGGAGTAATTGGGTAGAAAAAGGGGGGCTGTCCTCGACATCGGTGACCCTTCGAAGGATTGTCTTCTAATTGGGAGGAAGTTACTTTCCACGAAGTTTGACGAAAGTTGAGGATGAACCAACCAAGGTAGGGCGGCCATGGGACTGTTTGTCCATGTTCCTTGACCACTGCACTGCAACTGCGGCATCTGGCGGCTGTTGCCCGGGGAATTATCTATATCAAAGGGCAGAAGTAAATTCGCACATTCGTAATTTCAAATTATGACTAACTTTAGCATAACGGATAATGGTGGATTTTGTAGAAAATTGTAGAAAACAACCTTTTTGAATCCCTGATGTCGAAGTGGGATTTTCTTCACCGGAATTCATGGTGAAGTTGGAAGTGGATGAAATCACGTTTTTTCCTTCGTTTTCTTCTTCGTCGTCATCTGCGCTTTTCTCGCACTTAAATTCCTTTTCAACTGCAACGAAACAATCCCAAATGGTGACCAATGGGAAAAAGCAAGCTTTGTGACCAGCTGCATTATTTAGATGTTGGATTTTTGCTTACAGATGTATGCACCCTCTTCCATTGTGAATTAATTGTGCGTTAAGCACTTCAAGTTTGTCTCATTATATTCGAAAAGTATTTTGTTTGAGCTTAAAATGGCAGTTTATTTTTTGTCGTTGCCAGTTAATAGTTTTATGACCACCCTAGAGGTTAGCATTCATGATGATCATCATTGCTAGCATGGATTGCCAAACATTTAGAATTGACGTTTTCGGTCCTTGGACCGTATTGAGATAATTTATTGAATATCTGATTACAAAAGTATTAAACATAATTGCAAACTGGTTAAAAAAATATCAGAAGGATAAGTAAAATGGTTGCAAAAACCTATAAGAAGGATTGCAACTTGGTTGCAAAACTGGAAGCCAGATGGAAGCAAACTGAGTGTAAAAACTATAAGTCGGTGTGCCAGGGACTCGCACTGTAAGCACTGTCTGTAAGCACAGTATACGAAATATAAGTAAATACACCCCAATGGACGGTGGGGTTCCGAAAATACCGCAGCGCTCCCTGCGGTAGGGTTGATTTCCACGCCCTGCGCTTATAAACGAATCGTAGGCAACGTGTCACTCACCTGTAAGCCAATAAGATGCAAGTGCTACTCTGTTCAGCTTTGACGATTTGGTTTCACGGGTTAATACGGACGTGGCTTCATCTTAGGGATCAACCCAACTAAAGAGCGGCGCTGCGGAATTTTCGGAACCAAAATATTACATGGAGTGATCCTACTTAAATTTCGTATACTGTGCTGTAAGACAGTCTGAAAACTGGTCGCAAAGACTGCAAACTGGTTGCAAAGGCTTCAAGCCAGTCTGCAAACTGGTTGCAAAGACTGCAAGCCAGTCATGATGATGAATTCTAATTATTGTCCAACCTTTCAAATAATTTGCCAAATTTATGGACATGACTTCATCTTCAGAACTTATTACTATTCGTTGGGGATGTTCATTCTCTGTCTCATTTCTTCCACTTGAAGACGATGCCTTGTGGCCAATGCTGTCTGTACCATCCGGGGATTCCGCTCTGCTTAATTTCCTTTTTGTTGATTCCTCTGGTTTTCTTTCATCTAAGCCCATTGAACCTCTTCTGGTTGATTCCTGTTTTAAATCATGAGATGATTTAAAAATACTGGTATGGTCTTCGTGCAACGAGGCTAACTTCTCTTTCTTCCTTTGCTTTGCCCTTCTGTTCTTAAACCAAACCTATTCAAAAAACGTTTAAAAAGTTAAAATGCGGCTGCATCTGTTTTGTCAAGTCCATGGAGGACCACTGGTGAGTCGACATTGCCGAAACATGTTTGTCGTTAGAAATTTATAATTTTGGATTAGTGCATCTTAGAAGTTAACATTTTGTGAATTTGAGGATGATTACTTGCACATGGAGAACAGCAATTACCTGAATCCTTGCTTCTGGAAGGTTTGTGCATAATGCCAGTCTCTCTCGGGTTGCTACATCTGGATAATGGGTTTTTGAAAACGTGCTTTCCAGTGCTGCCAGCTGGTGGTGAGTGAATGCCGTGCGACTCCGTCTTTGCTTTCGAGGCAAGAGAAAGACGCCACCTTGAAGTAAGAAATTTCTCAAATTTATCGTACATTATATATAGGGTTTTCGCAGATTTACAGAATACATTTGTTTAGGCCATATATTTTTTCTTGGATGAAGCAAAATTTCATTAGATCACAAATTAATTCTGGCTTTATAAATTTAAAGTAACTCCTGATTAATCAGGATAAGTACGGCCTCTGTTTACTTAGTGATTTCAGAAAGCAGCTAGCCAACAGAAACATGTTTATTTTTGGTAAAAATATACTAAATATTACTAAAAAAATGACCTTTTAAAAATGGCTTCATTACAAGAAACAAACATTTTCTTCTTCAACAGAGATGGACATTTGTTAATCGATTGATCAATCAAGACTAACGACTAATCATTTATGTATTGGTCACGATTATCATGTATTAGTCATGGCTCTTCCGATTGATGATTGATTAGTCGTAATCTAGACGATAGACCGTCATACACGAGGAAGACATGTTCAAAAAGTTCTGTTTTTTAGAATGTGAATTACGAGAAATAAAATGTTTTAATTTGTCAATTGTAAAAACAGAAATGACGTCTAATTACTTTCAGTTTGAAATTTTTATTTTTAAACCCCTTGATTAGTAAAATGCTCAGAAATATGCACTTAACTTTTCGAACACGCCTAAACTTGCCAAGTTTCCAGATACTTTCCCCGTGTGTAACCGCCTTTACACGTATTAAACTAATATTCATTAGTCATAAATGTATTCACAAAACTGGAAACTATCTAATTAATTTTTGACAATTTTACAAATTTATGCAAATTCTCGATAATTTTGGTAATATTCTACAATTTTGTAAATTTTCCATAATTTTAAAATTGTCGAAAATTTGCAAAATTATCGAAACAATCGCAAAATTATTGAGATATTCGCACAACTGTTGAAAATTAAAAATATTGTCCAAAAATCTGCCAAACTGTCGATAACTTCGCAAAATCATCCACAAATTCGCAAAATTCTGGAAAATTGGCAATATTGTCGAAACACCTGCCAAACTAGTTATGATTGCAAATTTTATTCGGCAAATATTTTATTCTGATCCACCGACTAATGCTATAATAAAATTGACGATTAACGAATAAATTAGTTATTTATTTTAATAATGACTAATTTTGGCGTCAATTTTATCCACGATTTATCCATAAATCGCCTGTGTCCCATGTTCCCATACCTTCCTTTCCCTTTTGCCGGACGTCCTATATGGATGGCCCCTAATAAGAGTCGACATTTGTAACTGCCCTCATTTGCCATATGACTCCCCCTTCAATCAAAATGTAATTCGCAGGTCACATTTTAAGTAGCCTAAATAGTTGATAAAAATTGATATGATTTCACATAATTTGGGGATCCAAATTTTCCTAACTTCAGCTCTATCCCTGAATTTTGAACAGATTACCATTCCACCACATCTAGAGGTGAGTGTGGTAAAACAATTGAAAAGATTTTAAATTTCGCTCATAAATGTTAAAAAATGGTACTCTGGAATGGACGTTGATAGATGAAGCGTCATTATACTAAACACTTTTAACAGCGGGAAAATTTAAAATATTTTTTGAGAATGGAAACAATAAAATACATGTAGGTCTATTTTCTGTTATTTCTAAGACGTAAGTTTTGTGGAAGGTTCTTGCTGAATGTTTAAGGCAAAACATATTGCAGAAAGCACAAGAAAAAACAAAGAAACAGTCAAACTGGAAACATACAAAAACAAAATTTCACAGAAATGCAACTTTCTTTGCTTGTCCTAAATGACTTGATTTTCCCACATCTCCTCAGCCTAAAAATTGCATGAACAACTTACCACAAAACGTTACAATCTTCGTCCTAGAAATCACAGTTGGATTGTTTTTATTTTCAGCAAACATTTTTTAAATATTCCCGCTCGTAAGTGGTTAGTTATGACGCTTAAGCTACCAACGTCTATCGCAGAATCCCATTTTTTAAAATTGTAGGTGCGAAATTTAAAACCTTTTCCATACTCACCTCGTGGTTTGGATCTTGTGCGCTGTATTTATTTTTCGCGATTGCAATGTTTTCATTATGGATGTCAATGAAATGAATATTATTTTTCACAGAGAACGTTCCAAGACGAAGGATTTAAAGGGGCTTAAGTTTAATTTTAGTTTTTTCAATATTTATTTTCTACAGTTAAAGAATTGTGAATTTCACATTTGAAAATGTCCTACGCGTCAAATTCAAATTAATTAAAAATAATTATTATTTTTACCTAACGTCGCATGTATTGCTCGCTAGATAACGCTTTTATCATAGGGTTATTTTTAATTAAGTTATGGCTGGAAAATGGATGGTTGTGAAATTCCCATTTCTTCGTTAAACGTAGCATTTTATAAGAATGAAAATAATGTTTATCACAAGTATTAACTGCTTGCTGATAAAATGTACAGTTTAGAAATAAAATCTGTTACTGTTAAATCTTTCAGGAGAACTCCAGCCGTTCAGCTGCGATGGAAAATGAACACTAGGACGAATGAAGGGAAATCCCCCAAATGTGGCACCACTTGACACAGTCGAATTCATTTGAGGGTACGGAGATGCGGTGGAAGACATCGGAAATCGGCATCGTCCTTCTTCCATCATTGCCTTAAAATGAAAGAATGTGAAGGTAAGATTGTCGTTTAAATACTTAAAGTGACGAGTACTAATGTTCAATTATTCAGACAATGAACAAATTGTTCGGGAGTTTACAATTACTTTTAACTCCTGGTCGGTTTTGATGTAAATGTTTTGATAGACACGTTTGCGATGCCAGTTCTTATTTACAACCGTAAAGAATCGTGCATCTTGCGTAAAAGAATCAAAATTGAGAAGTTTCGAGCCTTGCAATTTCTAAAAAAACGTTCAATGTCCATTCATGAATTTAACACATCGTTATTCATCTTTATTTGAGTTTTATTTGTTTTCTAAATTCATTCAATACAACTGTTAATAATAATATCACGTGATGAAGTCTACTATGGTTTCGTTTAACATTTGTTGACATATACAGAAATACTACATATTCACATATACGACATATAACAGGTTCCGAACATACTCCTGGTTATATATATATGAACTAGCTGGAAAACCCGGCTTTGCCCGGGGAATAAGAAAATTTGCCATAAAAATGTATGCAAAAGTAAATACAGTAAACATAATTCGGAAAATTCAGGGAAGATTGACTTAATTGTCCAAAATTAATCCAAAATAATTATACGTGGTTAGATCAGGGCCCTGGCAACCCTTGCAAACTTAAAAATATTTCCAGTACTAACTTAAGTTGGGAAATTTTCAACAATTTCAGAGGACAAATCTTCAAGATTGTGAAGTTTTTGAGGAGAAATTTTCAAATATGTCGGCTGTTTTCGAATACTTTATTTTAAAAATGTGACATTTTGTCTTTGGAAAATGTTTGAAAATTTGCAAATTTATCCCTGCAAAACGTGAAATATTTTGCAAATTTATGCTCGGAAAACCTATTTTGCAAATTTGTACACAGAAAACGTGAAAAATGTTGCAAATTCGTACTAGGAAAACCTAGAGAATTTGGCAAATGTGTGAAGGAAAACGTAAATTGTTTTGAAAATTTGTACTCAGAAAGTGGGCTCTGAGCTAACCATGTACAAGTATTAATTTTGGTTCACCATGACTGCGTTAAATTTCCTTGACTTTTTCAAAATAAGCCATTCTTACCAGACTTCCCTGACTTTTCCAGGTATTTTTAATTTCCTTGACATTTCCAGGTTTTTCAGGTCTGTGGGAACCCTGTAATATAATTTTGTCCCGTGTAGGTTTTGCACGGGACACTGGATCGCGTGTCCATTTTGTCGTTGTTCAGGGAAATTTGTTTCAAAACCTGGAAACGTAATTAAAGTTACATGTAAATATGAAGTTTCTGGGGAAACCCTTTCTAATTTTCTTGATGCCATTTTGATAAATTGTTCTCTAATATTACGGCTAGACTCTTAAAAGAATCGATCATTTCAATAGATGTAAAATATTATTTGAAGTTTGACCTCAGCAAAACAAATGAAAGACGTGTTAAAAATTCCCCCTCTTCCCCATTCATTTCAAAATTGTTCTTTTCAAAATGTTTTTTTGTTCAAAGTTTCATTCATAAATTTGCAGGAAGTCCCTGAATCATGTTTAATTCATATTAGTATAAATTTCGTGGCATAAAATTATTTGGTTTGGCAAAGATAAAGAGCAATTGAGAACATGCTCCTATAGCTTTCAATTGCAGGCGATGTGTCGTTTGCTACAAACTTCCTCACCACTTCAGTTAATAATTTGGTCACTTGGTGGTGCGCCAAAAACTTTGTTTACATCATGCATTCAGCATTTGGTCGCCATTTCAAACTTTGAAAAACCTTAATATTGAATCGAGTGTTTAGGATTACTCAATTAAAACTATACTGAAATCTAATTAAAAAATTGGAAAGTTTATAACGTCCAATTTAAAGAATACCTGTCAAACCGATGAAGTAGCAGTTGACGTACAATTCTATTTCTAAGCGATGCATCATAGGTACATTATCAGCCGACAGCAGCGATCAGCCGATTTTTAGTGAAGCGAGAAATGGAAAGGGGCGGCCATATTGGGAGTCAGAGTAGGGATATTTCTATGTAAAATGTGCGATTTTGGAGGTGGGGTAATATTTTCGGGAGCGCTATCCCCCTAGATTATTGTTAAGGTTTGGGAAAGGCAAGCAGTCTCATATTGCGGCCATGTTAAGAACATTTCAAACACGACCGCAGCAGCCCCTTTGCGCTCCCTGAAGTCTCGCAAGCGCTCGAAAATGACGTCACCTTACCCATGCGCAGAAAGATTATAAAAATACGTATCATGAAACATACACGTTTTGGCTTACACAAGACGTACATGTTTGAGAGCATTAGGCGGTCATTTTGGTAAAGAAAATTGTATTAAATGTGCGACCATGGGGAAGGGGTAATACTTTCTGGATCGCGAACCCCCTAGTTTAATTCCCGGGTGTTCCAGAGTATTGATGGAAAAATTTTGGAGCAATCGGAAATGTGGATCAAAATTTGTTGCGGAACAGAAAACTGTATCTCTCCACAAGATGGACGCGTTTTCTTCTTTATAAACAAACTAGCTGGAAAACCCGGCTTTGCCCGGGGAATCATAAATTTGCAATAGAAATGTTTTCAAAAATAAATTAAATAAAGTAAACATAATTCGGAAAATTAAGTGAAGAATGACTTGATTTTTAAAAAGTCACGGAAATTAAACGTATTAATTTTGTCAAAATCCAAAATAAATGCTTATATGTGGTTACATCCTTGCTTCGGTGGCTGGCTGCTGTGAGTCAATACAGAACTAGTCTTTGAAAATGTTGGGAGTGTTGTGACGGAAATAATTATTTTCAAGAGTCCAAACTGTTAGCTTAATGTATCAAAATTTCCTTTTTTCCAATTCAGTATTGAGAGCTTTTTCAATTAAGAAACATATTGACTCGCAATAATGCGACTTACGCGCTTCCGGATAAATTTGATCTGTGCGTTTGAATTCTCTGCGACTCTGTCGGTCATTGCCATGCAAATTTAACAAAACTATTACCTTTTACGATGTTTTGGTCTCCAAGTCCGATTTAAATTGCTTTGTATTGACCCCATCTCCTACCATGCACATGGCACTGATGTGCTGATTGCAGTGTAAGGTGTTAATTGAACTGAATATTGAAAATACATGAACAAAACTAAATGTGTCAATTAATGATACAAATGTGTCAAATTCATAGAGCACTTTCAACACCACCACTGAGACGACTTTCAAAACCTTTATTTAATTTGTTTTATAATATTTAAACATGTAATACAATTTTACCTCAATAAGTTGCAATATTTCAAATACAGAAATCGATCGCAAGCGATTTGTCAAGTGGCATGCCCTATAGCCACTTTTAAAAGTTGTAAACTATTATTTTACAATACATTCCGTACAAGCGTTTGAAGCTTAAATTCTTGGCAAAATTACGAAACAGATGGTTGGCTTTGTGTTTTTCCATCGGAAACATTGTATAATCCCATTAAAATTCTAAATGTTTTATCCTATTCCTCTGAAACCTTTTCCGCTGACAGCCTCTTGTTGTCTGGCACTTTGTTTCTGATCAAAACACTTTGAAAGCGTCATTCAGAATAGCCGTCACGGGAATTAAACCCAGGTTTCCCATAAGGTGCTGTGCCTATAAAATTTGCCACGAAGCTCTTGATGTCTTTGCATAGTTTGGATAAGCGCTGGTGTTTAAAATTTTTAAAGAGACGGTTTTAAAGCTCGATTATCTGACGACCATAAACAGTAAGTGACGCAATGTATACTATAATGATCTCATTTTTAAATGTGCATATTTCGTACTGGGTGTACATGTACTGTGCAGTAATCTTTTCATCATGAGCACAACTTGTGTAAACCTTAGAAACATTGATTTGTAACATGTTGCATGTCGATACATGTATTAAAACCCATCTTGCGAAACATATATTACAGTAATAGGATACGATTAAAAAGAAATCATAGAATTTTATACATGAGATTCTAGAATATGTGGAGCAGGCGTCTGATTTGCCCAAATGTCTTGCTTTACAGCTTTAAATTAGCATACAATTTATTATTAATATCTGTCAAAATCAATATTTTCTGTTTCCACAATGTTGTGCTGTTTACGAACATAATACTGCAGTAGTTCGTTAAAGGGATACGCTCTCAAGATTGTAGACAAATTAAATGCACAGATTATTTACTTAATGTTTGTGTTGTGATACATCATCCTACACATATTAAAAAAGCTGTTAATATTCAAATGATTTACTTATATATTAATAGTATCGAAAAGGAAAATTAATTACAATATGTAATCATCCCAATGCATGTCATAAACTACATGAAATCAAATGTCACATTGCCTTATCTTTCATGGATTAATCCTGACTAACGACTTGATTTGGTCAGACATTAGTCACGGCTCTTTCGATTCATGATTGATAGGTCATAATCTAGAGTAATTTTACTATTAGCTAGCTATCACTCGTGTATGCTACGACTAACTGTCTAACTTCATATGCATGGAATTCTCGACAATGTTGTCAATATTCAATTTTTTATTAAATTGTTCGTCAATTTTGCTAATTTTTCACAATTTCGCAATTGTCTAAAAATCTTCATAAGAGTAGAAAATTGCAATATTTTCAGAATATTCGAAAAATTGTCTAAAATTCATAAAGTGGTTGAAAATTTGCAAAAGTTGTTGAAAATTAATAATATTGTCGAAAAATCTGCCAAACTGTCAAGAATGTGAAAAACTGTCGACGATTGGAAAAAAATAGCCTTGCTTCGAGGCTGTGTTGTCATCAATGAAATTGCCGAAATATAAAAAAATAGCCTAGCTCCTAGCCTATTTAGTCATCACTTTTAGTCATTCTATTTATTCATGATTGAAAATTTTATTCGACTAATACTTTATTCTGACCCAGCGATTAATGGTATACGACAGGATTAACAATCAACGATTAAGTTAGTTATTTTAATTTATAAATCACTATTTTAGTAGTTAGAAAATTTATCAAACTATATTGCTATAATCGCTTTAAATTTCAAATTTAACACCTGATATCAACAATTCTTATTTTCAAATTATTTTCCTCAACGCAGAAAGACTATCAGCTCTTTAAAAATTAGTTACTTTTCTGATTCAAGTTTTAAAAAATAGGTTAAATTTGGAAATCGACTCGGTTTCCATTGACGTCAATTGGTTGTATATCTTGTATTGCCGAGTTAATTGGCACTTAACTTTCGAATAGTTAACTTAACTAACAAAATAGCACATACAGCGTCATCGTCATTGTGGATATCTTTTCTGTCGTCGTTTTAAACAGTTCACTGCAATGCAATCGTTTAACAGAAAAAAAGCAACAACTAAATATTTGTTCAAAGCACAAGTGATCTGCTATTTGCAATCTGACAATCACGGGACAACATTTGTATAACCTTTTCCCAGAAATCGAGCAATTTTATATTTTCAATACCATACAGTTTACTTAGCTTAACAAAGGTGAATTGTGGATTTCCTATATCTATCGAATCCGATGGGATTCATTGACGCGAGTAAGGTTGTTCACCGTCAATCTGGATTTGCGTAGATAAAGTTACTATCGCTAACCAGCATAACCAAAAACTCGGTATTAATGTGTTCAGATCGTTGTCTGAAGCGCTTCCGGTGCGCACAAATTTCTTTCCGATCCACGAAAAAGCTTGGTTTCTGATTATTTTCAATAACTATATAGTTTTTCATTTTATATCATTAGATTTTGAAACTAAGACCAAAAAACTTTAAATATAAATAAACAGGGTTCCCCCCAGACATTGAAAACTTGGCAAAGTCAGGAAAACTGAAAATAACTGGAAAAATCGGGACAATTGAAAATGACTGGAAAAGTCTGGAAACTTGAAAATCACTGGAAAAATCAGAGAAAAAAATGATTCATTTTGAAAAAAGTCAGGAAAATTCAAGGTATTGATGTTGTCGCAATCCAAAATTGATGCTTTTACGTGGTATAATTCAGGGCCAATTTGCAAGCTTTTTAAATTTTCCTAGCTAGTACAAACTTTCAAAATTTCTAACAGTTTCCGAGGACAAATGTGAAAATATTTCAACAGTTTCCGAGGAAAAATTGGCCAAATTTTAAACAGTTTCCGAGGAAAATATTTAAAAAATTTCACCAATTTCCTAGTTTCAAGTTTCAATTACTTTTGAGGACGGATTTATGTAACTTCCAATTTTTTCTGAAAACAAATTTTCAAAATTTCAACATCTTCCTAAGAAAAATTTACAATACATGTATTTTGAACATTTTCTTACATTTTCTAGCAGTTTAAAAATTTTACAAATTACCATTTTTACAAAATATACAATATTTTCAGCGTTGATATCGCAAAATCGTGGATAACATTGGCATAGTCAATTTGTTTAAAACCTGGAAAAGTCTGGAAGTTGAATAAGAAAATTGTGTGAGAACTGGAAGTCTGATAGTTGTTTGTATTTTTACCGTAGCGGTCTGCGAAATATTTTTTCAATTTTTTGGTCGCGAATTATTTTTACTATTTTCAACGGTCCGCAGGCCGGAACCAAGATTTGGAAACACTGATTTACAGAACACATGTACAACGTTATTACTGTATAACCACAACTACTGTATAATGTACCGTTTCCTGCTTAAATGGGTCCCCATCACGTATTCTAGAAGATGATTAAGCAGATTTTTGGAAAGTAGTGATTGCCCAGAAAATTAAGCAAGACTATACGGTATAACAACAACTGTATTATGATTCTCTAATTACAAATGTTTGCATTTATTTTATATTGTATATTTTGATGATGAAAACGTACATTACGTTTGATGAAAACGTTTGATAAAATAAACATTTGTTCATTTATCCTTCAGTAATACCGTTAAAGTATTTTTTTTTTAAATGCAACAAAATTTTACAAAAAATAAATTTGTATTTGACAGATGAAGCGCGAACATGTGTTGTCTGAAATGGAGGCTCGTGCAACTGAGTGTTAAATTAGAACTGACATGTCCTACAAAATACTCTATATAAAGGTGGTCACGTATGTTTAAGGAATTCTTGCTGAGACAGGTTACTCTAACAACAATAATTGCACCAAAAAGCAAAATAGAAATCATATCGTCATTGACATGCGACATACTGATTTTTTTTTAAAAAAAACTGTTTATTTTATGTGCAAGAACATACTGACCAGTAATATTTTACATTTTTAGTTTTTTTCTTCTTTGCTTCATTTAACACTCAATTCCAATTCGAATTTATCAGTAATTTAAAACAGTGGCGGGACTCC
>JAQGBX010004218.1:0-15738 GCA_034698745.1 Megaphyllum sjaelandicum | reverse complement strand
CAAATTGGGTATTCAGAAATTTCGTAATGAATTAACTAGCTTAACTTTGGCACACACACCGTCCAAATATTTGGCGCACTTGGCAAAAGTGCTTTTTTTCTCCTTGGTAATTTGCGCAGTTTTATTTAACGTTAACATTGTCAGAGGTTTGTTTATATTTGGTAAGGAAGGGATTGATGAATGTTCAACTCTCTTTGGCAAGGTTTTTTACTTAATTTTATTTTTGTCAGGCGCATTTTGCGTCTTCATTTTAGCCATTATGTTAATGCCCCAATTTCATTTCATTTCAATGACCGTTGCATTTTGCTTAATTATTCAGCTGCACTTCACAGACATTTTGAATCACGTTTCGGACGAAAACGTTAACAGAGTAATTGAATCGCACATATTGCTGGTCAAGATTAACGAAAAGTTGGATTCCATATTCTCCTTATTTTTTCTCTTCTGTTATTACTCTACCATGCTATTGTTCGTAATCATCTTGGGCACTTTCGGAAAGGAGAAATATGAGGTTTTTCAATTGGAGGCCTTAACTCAGTTCGACTTTATTGCCTTCTTCGTTTTATTGATATCTCTTGCTATTGCTGCGAATCAACTGGGAAATACGGTAAAATACTTTCCGTATATAAGTATTACAAATACAGGAATAGTATCAGAATTAAAAAAAATACTATTGAAAGGCATGCATTCCATATACATGTAGGCCTACATGTAACTTCTTGCAGAACCTTAACAAGAGTCACTGACGCTTTTGCTGAAGTTGCTAAGCACATGTATATTCTGACAAAGACTTGGTTTGACCCACTTCCTTTTGGGAACCTACCAAAAGTGTGCACATTTTGCGTATTTTACGTTAACATACCATTTCTATAGTGTCAATTTTATCTCTCATATTCTTGTCAGCATGTCCTTCATTATGTCCTTCAGCACCTTCGATCGTTTATGAATCTTTCTTGTATTTCTGCAAGACAGTACGATGACTACAGTTTTGTTTTTTTATATTCAATGTTGAATTAGTTTACTATATTTTTCTAATGAAATTTCGTGGAACGTGTTATATGTCCAAGAATGAATTTAAAATATCTTAAAAAATTTACTATTTCTATAGTTGAATGGAAACTTACTATCATCTAATCATGCAGCTATAGAAAGCACTTTTTGCCATATTTTACCAGAGTTGGTTATCAGTAACATAAATAATTAAGGGAATTTTTTGTAAATACAACTTGATTAAATTTTCTAGGCTCGTAAGTCAGGGATTTGTTTTAATATCGAGATGGAATTGATTTTTAATTTTACAATTGTATACAATGCAGATGAGATCAGCATTGACGCGTTGCAGCAAATATTTTCAGAATGTAACTGACGAGAAAATGGAAAAAAGCGACTTTTTGGTAAGTAATATTATTCACTAATTGTTTCCCATCATCAATCGAGAATCTAAAAATTAGTTTTTCGAAACAAAATGTTACAATTCTACTGTAAACGTCTACATATTAACTTAACCAAATATATTATTGATTGGTACAAAGACAACGACCAAATTGCTGATTACCAGCGACGTTTCGGGACCATGCCCCTTTATTCAAGCTCTAACATATGGACAGAAAAAACAATACCACGTCACAAAATCACCATCTCAAATAATGAAAACAACTATTCATAAAAATCATTCGTACATAGGATATAAGATTGGACACAATCATGGGCACAGCATTGTAATATTTAATCTCGTATTAATCTTAAACTATAATGTGAATTTCTATATTAATTTTAATTTTTTTTAGTTTAATTTAATTCTTGGGCAACTAGCTGAAATAACTATATATGAAAATTTTAAGAATAATAGTTTGCTTGGTCACTCGAGTCTTAACTCGTTTAACTATATTAACTAAAAATATGTAAAATCACATAAAATCATTAACATACCTCTTATTTTACCTAAGCGTTTACATCATCCATATAAGATCCAACAAAATGAGAAAACCCATTTAACTAGAGCATAAAACTACGACTATGTTGCCAAGTAGCAAATGGCGAATTTCACTTGTCCAAAAAGAGTACCCGAGTGTACTCTTTTTGGACAAGTGAAATTCGCCATAAACCTGTTGGACTAGGCTGCGTGTTCAGTATGGACAGAAAAAACAATACCACGTCACAAAATCACCATCTCAAATAATGAAAACTAATATTCATAAAAAAACCATTCGTACATGATTGTTTCCATCTTATATCCTATGTACGAATGGTTTTTTATGATTATTTGTTTTCATTATTTGAGATGGTGATTTTGTGACGTGGTATTGTTTTTTTCTGTCCATATGTTAGAGCTTGAATAAAGGGACATGGTCCCGAAACGTCGCTGGTAATCAGCAATTTGGTCGTTGTCTTGGTACCAATCAATAATATATCATTCCGATCACTTCCCAGGTAACACTACAACGTTCGCCCAACGTTGGTTTTTCATAGGCATGGTTGGTAAAGCATTGGCAGTTGGCCAGTGTAGTTGGGCATGTTAAAGTTGGCATGTAAGGGTTGGGCCAACGTTGGGCAATGGTCAGCAGCCGACCGTTGGGGTAACATTGGCATTTAATGATTGGGCCAACATTGGGCAATGGTCGGCAGCCAACCATTGGGTTGACGTTGGCATGTAATGGTTGGGCCGACATTGGGCAATGGTCGGCAGCTAACCATTGGGGTGACGTTGGCATGTAAGGGTTGGGCTGACATTGGGCAATGGTCGGCAGCCAACCACTGGGGTGACGTTGGCATGTAATGGTTGGGCCGACATTGGGAAATGGTCGGCAGCTGACCGTCGGGGTGTTGTTGGCATTTAATGGTTGGGCCAACATTGGGCAATGGTCGGCAGCCGACCATTGGGGTGACGTTGGCATGTAATGGTTGGGCCAACGTTGGGCAATAGTCGGCTGCAAATATCTATATTTAAATGCCTAAAAATTAATAATAATTTGCTGTTTAATGGATTGTTTGCACCTTTTAATGTTATGCATCTCTACAGGCAATTGTGCATGTGCATTGTGCATGTGCATTCACTTTTAAATATTCAAACAGAGTGGCAAATTTACTTCAACACTCCGAGTGGAAATATTATATTTAGCCATACTCACGTGTCATTAACATTTTTCGTATAAATCATTATTATAATCTTCCTGATATTTTATTTATACTTTTAAGAATTACTGATGAGTGAAAATAAGACACATAAAAGTTTACGGCAAAATCATGTACAGTACATGTAAAAGATACAATTTATAAAAGTTGTTTTAAGTGCCATTTAACAGCTAACATGTTCATTAAATCGCGTACAAAATAAATTTTAATGTTCCATAAATCATAAATGAACATCAATGTAAAAAGCTGCATGGTATACTTAAGGGTTCCAATGATCGACCATTCGTTCTTGTTGCAATTTTATATATTTTTTAAGTTTAAAATACAAGTTTATATATATACTTTCATGCAGAGTTGCCAAAAAATAAGTACTTTGGGAAATTCAAGAACTTCCTTAGTACTATACCATATATAACATTTAAAAAGATGTAGTCTCCATTACGAATGATAAACAGAGCGTCATGATCACTTGACTATAGGAACCACTTTGTATCTCAACCCGGCCCTTGCATGCAGCCTATAATTATCCGCGATATCGTTTATAAATTTTCAACATTACCCTTATGGGCTAATCCTTTAATATAATAACTATGTACATGTACCGTGGTAATTAATAAGTATACAGTATATGAGCCTTTTCAAGGGTATACATACTTAGAAGTTGATCGACCATAAATTATACATCTATCGTAAATAAATATTTTCGCGTATATTTTTAACTAGTAAACAAGAAAGGTATTGTGTTAATATTATGATCGTGGCCAATGTCTTTATAATTATCCTTGAAATAAGAAAAAAGAAAAAAACATTTTGCTTTACTGAAATAAATTAAGTAGAAAATTGAAAAATACAAGGTTCTCGTGAAATTCTTTTATCGTGCCTATAGCAAACAATTTTTGTAAACACAATCAGACGTTGTGTTATTCATTTTTTTAAAATAATTAACCTGACCTATACTAATTACTTAAGGAAGTGTAAATTAATAAAGCGAATAAAAATAAAACCTTTATGTGTTTTTTACACTTAGTTGATTTTTAATTAAATGTATTACGCTGCTCATTCAAACCATATTCTGGACAATTATCAACAATTATCACGCATTCGAAGTCAGAGCTAATTGAACCGCTAATGCTGCCCACAACACGGCTTCTCATATACACGTAAATGATGCCAAATTCAAAAATAAACAACAACAAAATTGGCAAACATCCCAAATTCAACAACCCAAAAATCCTAAAGAGTGTATATTTAATGTATACGAGTATTTAACGGATGAAGGATTTCCCGAACCGCATTAACACAGATGAAATCAGAGACATTTCTCTTTCTTTTAGGAGACAACATATAGTTTAAGGTTATCGTTAAACGACTGAAAATTCGTTGCCACCGAGCAAGGTGGCTTATAAGAGGTTATAGCATTTTCGTCTTGCGTTCGGTAAACCCAGGTTCGATTCCCGGCTCGGCTATCCTTGATTGTGGTTTTTCATGGTTTCCCAGAATTCCTCCAGGCGAATGCTGAGATGGTTCCTATATTAAATCTACCATAACCGTCTTCCCATCTCATCCTCATCTATAAAGTCGCAAATACATGTACAGGAAATATAAATTGTGATGTTGGGGTCCATCATGACCAGACTGCTTAGTCTGACTTGGAAAAATTGTATAATGACAATCCCTCCACCCTGACAAATGGTGCCATGTGCTGACTGCATGGCAAAGAATTGAATTGAAAATGCATTTTTAATCGATTTCATTTTCCGGTTATTTAGATATGATGTTACGAATTGGACTGGCAGTTTTCATGTTGTGGAACAGCGTTCAGTTTGGCTATCCAATCCCCCAAGATGGGGCTAAAGACACCGATGACATGACGGAATTGTGTTACGGTATTGATGGTCGGATTCTCTGCGATTGCAATCCATCGGAAACCGATGTTCAAAAAGCGAGTTGCACTTTGTTTTATAAACCACCCCCCGATGATCCGATGTGGATCCAGATAGGTTCGTACCCTAGTCTGACAGAGTTACGGATATATTCACGCCCAGAGGGTCTGCTGACAAGCGTGCCAATGATGGCGTTCAATCCGAACGTGTTGGAAGATGTCACCATCGAATATGCCAACATCAGCGCAGTTCCATCGTTCACATTCCGTAATTCCACGAAGATCACTTCGGTAACGCTATCCAACAACAACATCCACTCAATAGAGCCCTATGCTTTCGCTTATTTGCCATCCTTAAGCGAATTATTCCTCACTGAAAACAGCATCAAAATTGTGAAGAAAAACACCTTCGTCCAACTGTCCAACCTGGAAATTCTCATGTTGGACAGAAATCGGGTAGAAGTCATTGAAGACGGCACTTTTTTCGGATTAAACCGTTTGCAAGAGCTGGTTTTAGCTGGCAATTCGTTGCAAGATTTGAAACCAGGTTTATTTAAAGGTTTGTCCAGCTTGAAAACTTTGGATTTGGGAAAAAATAAAATTCGTCATCTTCGATCCAGCTCTTTCGCGGGACTACAGAAAGTTCGAGTGATGGACTTGCGAGAAAATGAAATTTCGGCTATCGACTCACAAACGTTCGAGGGACTTCCCAACCTGATGACTTTGTATCTGACCAAGAACAAATTAGTAAACCTGCACCGAGACATCTTTGAACCATTACCTAGCTTGGAATATTTAGATTTGCGACAAAACAAATTGAGAACGCTGATAGAAACGACGGTGAAGACGATGAACTTGCATAATACGTCCAACGTATATTTGTTAGGTAAGTATAGCAATTTTGCTAATAATTACGTATGCAGTACCAAGACCATTTTATCCTTGAGAAGTAACACGATAAAAAGTATTTTCATTTGTTAAAAAATCTTTGTAAAAAAAACGTTACTCATTTAATTAAAATGGGCGGCATATCTTATGCTGTGCATTGCTAGTCTGTAAGGATTAACTATAGAAATAAATTTGGCAAAAATTGGGTATTACATCCTCCGCATTTCTACGACCATGACCGTCAATTTTACGTTTTAACAACTTAGACATCCTAATAAGCGACGAAAAAAGTGGCAATGCCTCTCACCACATTAATTACATAGATATTCTTTATGGGGCTTCTCGAAATACAAGACAGTCTAATGTTAAAACCCACATCGTAGGTTAACCTATATTTCGTGGCGTTAACCTACATGTATTTCAACTTTATACGACCGTATTGCAAAATTCATGCTGGCAAAAATATATATAATGTATACATGTAAAATCTTAAATCATTTAATTCAAATTCTCGAAATCGTCTGCCTGCGTGCTTTTCGCAGTTGCCAGGGTCATTTTGATATTGCTAGCTAGGAGCCTTTTATGTTTTCTTATAATTGTTGAGGTGGGAGGGGTAATAAATTACCATTTCAGAGAGCGGTCGTTTATAACAGTTCTTGCACTATATCGGAGATGCATAATTCATTCAGAAATTGGATATTGTTGGCATGAAAGAGAGGATTATTATAATTTTGCTTAGATCTGAAGCATACATGTAGATGACACTGATACATGTAATACTTCAACTTGTCACAAATTTAGCACTGATTTATACTGCAAATCAATAAACAAAGAAATCGATGTTAAATGATACCTCCGAATAGTGTTTTTTATAAATAAATGTACATGGCGTGCTAATGCAACTCATGGCATTTTTGAAAACGCTTACTTAGTGTAGCAGACGCCTAAAGCCGTAAACGTAAATTTATAAGGCTTCAATCACCCAAAAATTTAAATATTTATCAAAATTGTGAAAAATAGGCTCCATCTGTTGTAGCTTCAAGCAGTAAACTTTAGAAATCAATCACAGTATATGTATACATGTAATGTAAACTGCCAGTGGGTTCTGCATTCGGGAATATCAAGCTCGTGATTGTTTCAAGATTAAATAACATGTTGGTAAGCTCACCCTATTTAAAGGTTGTTTTGTCTTGTCTAATTTTTGGTTAAGTATAAATACAGAAATGTTCGCTATATAGAACATTTAAAACATCAACAAATGACTTAGACGACTATTCGTTACAGGAATGCTACAAATGAACGGGAAAATGCATAACTGAATGTCAAAAGAGTGCAAAAATCGATTAATATTTAGTGCAAATTTTAACATTTCATGTACATGTACACGGTGAGCATATATGAGGGTCACATACATGTACATGTACTTATCCGTTGCGAATGAGTTACCGGTATTCGAATGAACGCGAAGATAATGTACAGTGAATTCTTGCGATTCAACGTTACCCTCTTTGAGGCAAGCGCAATTAGCCTTTGTGATTCATGATTACAGTTATATGATCCGGTAATTGCACAGTCTGGATGCCATCGTCATTGCCAAGAATTTCCGTAACTGTAACCGCAAAAAAGAAATCCTGCACCAAGCTTTACAAAGATGTCTGACAATCAATTTACATGTACGAGGAAAAAAATGTCAGCGGCTCGTGATACCAATTCGAGCAACATGGCACGGCGATAAATTTGCGCTATTCTTTTCTTACATACTGTATACATTGTACATGTACAGTGTATGAGGAACACATTTCTACGCCGACAACGTATGTAAAAAGATAAATGGTTACTGGCAGTAATTGTCAACGCCATACTGTGGGAGTATAGCGAACCGTATACGTTCGGCCAAGAGGAAACGAGTTATTTTTGTATTTCATCAAATAAAGCACGCGAGAAATATCTCTCGCTGGTTTAATACATTTATAAACAACACTGACAGCTCAGATATAAGCGAATTAGCCTTTAAATGGATTTAATGCTAGCGCGAATTTCGGGCTAAAATTATACGCGGAAGTTGCGTGACTCGCCCAATCTTGGGCTTTTTAAAGCAGGACGAGCAAACGGACGCTTCAAATATCCCGCAATATTATACCAAGTTTCTTATTTCCAAAATAATTTCTTTGTCGTATATAAACACGTAATTAGGGAAAAACTCCCTAATCGATTATCGGTGGTGAAATGATGATTAATCCCATCGTCACTTAACAGAAAGAAAGTCTGCGATGCCTGCCTATCTAAACATGCATTATACTGAATTATATTTAGCGCTATAGCTCAGTACTATAATGTACGTGTACATGCGGCGCTCCTTTACTGGTCGTAGTAAAAGTTATTTGTACCAGCGTTCTTTAAACATGATGTAATTCGTGTGTAGCACGAAGCACGTGCAGCATTTTACGGTCTATTGTAAAGAACGAGGAGGGTAGGGGGCTCAAAAGATGGACAGTACAGACCGATGGATCATTTGGCCAACGCCTCACGCTGAGGGTCAAACAAGGTGGCTTCAAATTTAAAACAGATGTCTGACTTTCGACATTAAACATTTTTAATCGTTTTTCACCCCTGGGTCCTCCGCCCTGTCAATGATGTCACCGATGTTATAAGTCTCACCCCCTCCTCACTGCAATACATACATGTATTTTTTTCTACAAATTAAAGGGATCGTATTTCATTTCTTGTTTCAAATAAAAGACATGCAGGGTAATGCGGTAACATGTCGCCGATTATAAAGCAGGCATAGGCGTATTGCACGTGTATATTTTTAATTTCACATACTGTACTTGGTGAATTATTGTATTTGTTTGAAGATTAATGGCGAATTCGACTCACCCAAACAGTGTACACCAGGTGTAGCTACAAGGTGAGGCATAAGTCTGTTAAGTCTTCTTGTGCCTGCTGCCTGCAATAGTGCCGATTCAACAGACGTATGCCTCACCTTGTAGCCTACACCTGGTGCACTTGGGTGTACACTTTTTGGGTGAGTCAAATTCGCCATAAGATGGTCATAAACCAATACATGCACCTTAAAAGGCTAAAATTCCGAAAATCGAATTTAAGTAGTAGGTAAAAATTCTTCACTGTGTATTTCAATGCAACGTAGCCTGACCCGTTCAAGTCTGGAAAGTACGTGAGGGGGTTGCACTTCAACGACCACTACATTTGCTCACCAATGAATTTTACTGTATACCCAACGGATATGAGAGCATATTTCAGAGCTTCAGTCGAAACCCTTTTTAGGTTTTTGGCAAACTGTTGAGCATGCATATTTATAAATTCTACGTGCATCATGTTTCGCTGGAAGTTTAAGGCAAGACAAGGACCTTGTCCTAAATGCCTACTATAAATCTGACACTTGTCAGTTATATGAAACTCTTGGAATTTTCACACCTCATCGTATACTATATTGCTGTTGCACTTACCGTAAGAATACAAAGTATTTGCAGTATTGGCGCGGAAATTTATATTCACACAGTCAAACTCAGATAAGTGAAAAAAAACTAATATGCAAAACATTTCAAAGCCCCGACCTTTCTGAATACGTCTTCTACTGTATGTTAGATAAAACCCGATAAGTGAAAACCTCCAAAATAAAAAAAACCGGCTATGTGGCAATTATTTGCAAGCCCCATGTGCAGCTTTTATGTAATGTATAGCTCTTGATTCTCTGTTCATTCGCACTATATAGTGTTCATGAATAAAATGAATGTAAGAATATGAGGCACATGACTTTTTTAAAATCATTCTAAGATATTTCAACGAACCTCATACAATATATAGCGTTGTTTCAGGCGAATAGACTACATGTACAGTGTTACGTATAACTAAAACTTTCCTAAAATATAGAAATTTAAAAAGGAAATTTGGAAAAGGTATAATGTACGCTATTTCTATGTATAATTAGGTAAAAAGTTGACTTTAATTGAGATAAGGCAACATTCGAATTTGCATTAAGGGATATTCAAAAGTTACATACACTATACACTATAGTGTATAGTGTATGTTACTTTCGCACTATACAGTATAGTGCGAATGAACAGAGAATCAAGAGCTATACATTACATAAAAGCTGCACAAGGGGCTTGCAAATAATTGCCACATAGCCGGTTTTTTTCATTTTGGAGGTTTTCACTTACCGGGTTTTATCTAACATACAGCTAGTAGAAGACGTATATTCAGAAAGGTCGGGGCTTTAAAATGTTTTGCATATTAGTTGTTTTTTTCACTTATCTGAGTTTGACTGTGGGAATATAAATTTCCGTGCCAATACTGCAAATACTTGTATTCTTAAGTGCAACAGCACTATACACGTATGAGTTCCTACAACTTAAAAGCATATTCTGCGAAAAAAATCATGAATTGTTTGTACATGTAATCTAAGGAATTGGAGATTTTGAAATATGGTTGTATAAAAACGCGTAGACCAGATTAGAAGTCAGTTTTTCGGAAAGAAACATTAAACAGTTTACATCACCTTCTAAGATTCCGTTGATCTCTATTGAAACTGTCCATAAAAGAGAAACAAGGATTCTTAGAATTTTGCAAATAAGTGATACACTATAACAGAATCTAGAAATAGCTTGTGTATTCAGTTATATTGTAATAAACCTCATATCCTTCTGGGCATACATAAAATACGCTAAACGATCGGTACAAATAGGTCAGCTGAACGTCATCCGTGTCTTCAGGGATTTTCTGCTTGAATTACACTGTACGTTTTGAGAACATTTTAGTGGCGTATTTTGGTACACAGAAATTAAACGGTTTTTGTGTTCTGCATCCCATGGCCACGGCAAATATCAGAGATCCTATGCCTGGACTATATCTTAAAACATAAATGTTCGTTCAGTCAACAACTGGTAGAACTTGGCCATTGTCTCTCACTTTAAACGCAATGCACATGAATGATGACCCTATTTTAGTAAAAAAAAAATAACGCGTGTGAATTTCCAATATTTGTTTATTTACGTTTTTTGTTTGTTTGTAAGTTTGTCGTTATTTAAAGGATTTTACCATTCGTCAAAGCAATGTTACGAAAATTATGAGCCGCTTCATAAGTTAAAGTCTATGATGTCCACATATTGCCACAATGAAAATCATATACCATTTATTCGATTCGTATACAATAAGTGATATCAATCCTTAATTGTATCACTCCATCATCAATTTTGCCATTCATGGACTTAAAATGCATTTCTACGAGCGTACTTTTCCTTTTCCATTCAAAAATACTGCGGTAGATTTTGAACTGCTGCTCTATAGGATAGTATATTTTTAGCTTCATAATATAAATTTCCGCGCCAATACTGCAAATACTTGTATTCTGAAATGCAACAGCTGGTTATAGAAACTAAGCAATCTACCGGTATGCCTTTTTTTCAAATTATTTATAGATTTAAATATAAAGTAGGTAGGAAGTAGGCTGTAAATCGTTTACAATTTCCCGATGTGATCACTCCTTTTCTGGCATGAAAATCTGCAACACGAATGTATACTGTATAAAACAGTGCATGTTTTGAGGTATATTGTCATCAATGGGAGTATATAAAGTAGTTCAGGTTATACTCCCAAATAATACGATGCATCAAGACTGTAATTGCGAGTCATTTCCTGCCAAGATATTGTAATAAGATGTCACGTTAATGCATCACGCGGAAATTTTCATATGACCGCACGGATTGTTTGGCTGAATCTCTGATTGTTAAAAGTGTTGATTTTCCATTGTGTCGAAACACAAAAATAATTAAATACTGTATAGTAACAAAATGCGTCGCTAAGCATTAAGATTTTGACTAAGATTCGATCGAGTTGCACTTTTCAAATTCGTAAAGAATCTGGAAATGACATTTTTTTATAGCGTTCTTTATTTGTATGTTTAAATTTAATTTTTTAATTTTTACTCAGTACCCTACAGTCAGCAGATACAATGTAAATGCCATATGCATGGTAGGGGGATGGTCTCGTCCAATTTCAGGAGAATGAACCTATAGTATTGCGATATGATTTCTCATCTGGCCCCTAATTAATGAATCCCAATTTAAAGAGTGAAGCATCTCTGTCACACTAACTGAATACTGAAAATTGCCCTTAACAAATCTGGCTACTCTCAGTTGGACCATTTCAAGATCCTGAATTTGATTCACTCTGTGAGAATTCCAATTAGGAATTAGAATTAGAATTCCAAACATTCCAACAGGGCGAACCAGAGTTGCGTTAGCGTTGGTTAGCTGCCCCAATAATTCGTACAAAGTCAATTTCAAAATTTCAAAATCAACAAAATCAAAAAGAACATTTGTCAAACGTTGAACATTCTGATGTACATACATGTACATGTAGATGCAATATTAATTTGACCAGGCCGGTTTAGGCTAATTACCAACTAAAACATGTTACGAGTTGCATCGGCCATTATCGGTTATAGTTTCAGCATTATACCGTTAGTTTCTTTTACCAATTAAACTTAACGGGACATGCTGCAACAGGGCAGTAATATCGGTGAGCGTATTTTCCTCGTGACCGAAATAACGACATGAAAATGGGTGGTAAATGTAAAGGGCGATTCACCATATTATATAGCATTTGCAATGCGGAAATAATCTCCGTTGCCAAAAAAACATGACGTTCTGAGCCTACAATGGGAGCGCACCGGGTTTGTTTTGCTAACGAATGGATAACATACGCTCGTATTGCGAGGAATCAATTGGGAGGATAGGAACCAGTCCTCCGGTTACTTTACAATCACGTTCCCGTCAAATTCCATTGAATTATAGCGTCTCTTCCTCAGAAAATGAAACATTTTTTTTTTTTTCGCGCATCCCACTTACTGTATACGTGTAATTCGTGCTTATTTTAAGCATTTGACATGTTGACAAATTCTGTCAAAAGCGGCGGAACAGTTCTGCTGAAAGCACTTACTGTACCGTGCATATTGGAATATTTCTCTTAAAACGTTTCTGCGGGTCTCCGTGTGTGGGAGTGACCCATGCATACGCTTATATGTGCATGTAACGAGATATCCCGATGTACGAATGTACGATTGTAGCCCTTAATACGTACGTGCCTAGACACATTCTTAAAGCGATTCGCCAAATAATTGATGGGAGTGTATATTACGAGACAATGCTAATTAGAATTCACCTACTCTTGTAATTCGTCGAAAAAAGCATGGATGGCAATTCTTAACCAAGCAAACACATCCTACATGTATATAGGAGCGTAATATTTCAGCATCTTCCAAAAATGACATAATGTGTGCTGGAGCGTAGAAACAAGTGATATACATGTAAGTAGAAAAGTTTCAACCATTTCACTTCAATCGCAACTTCATTAAGTTGCGATACCCTGCAGATACTGTATATACAGCGCTACACAAGAAATTCGTAGGGAATTGATGTACAATAATTCCGAAGGAGAGTACCAAACTTTGTACTGTCCCGATGGATTACGTGAAACGTGTTATTAAATATGCTGCTTTAATTTTGGGAGAAGTCCCAGAATAACTTGGATTTTAATAACCCAAATCCGGGCTTGCATTCGCGGAAGTTAACTACACCACAAAATTCTGCACCTGGCAGAGTGGTATACATCGGTGTCCCCTATACTCGCGCCACCTACGG
This sequence comes from Megaphyllum sjaelandicum, assembly GCA_034698745.1. NCBI lineage: Eukaryota > Metazoa > Arthropoda > Diplopoda > Julida > Julidae > Megaphyllum > Megaphyllum sjaelandicum. The sequence continues at coordinate 2,175 of JAQGBX010004218.1, read as the reverse complement.
TATATAGTGCACTTTAGAGTGCCCACTGCGAACAATTTCTACATCCTATAGCTGGCATTCCTGGATATCATGTCCTCTATCTATACATGTACATACAGCTAGCATATCGTATTCAATCGTTATTAATGCGCCCGTCCCAATTACACTCAATGAATTTAAACATCATCTTTCGACCCACTAACGCCTCGAAACAATGCACGTCTAAACTTTTATTGATGCAAAGGACTGTTGCCGCTAGCTTATCTCAAGAGCGGTTTGTCATTGATTTAAACCGAGACAACTTAATTGTTTCTCCATTGATTTCTTTTATACTCAAATGGAGACTGAACGCATTTTTGACTCTCATCTCTCATCGTTGACCTGCGGTTCCGCCATCTTCCGCCATCTTTTAAAGGATCTTCATAATAAATGCGTGCAACACGTTAGAAATTGATAGCACTATAGATTGAGTTTAAACTCTATTAATCCCTCAATTACCATTAAATATTTAATATACTAGTATTTGGACGACTTAATTTGTGAAAGCCAGCAATATTTAAAAAATAACACTATACAATATTTAGTACATATCTAGTTTGAAGTGAGCCTTCAATCCACAAATCGGTAAAGATATCCAACTCACACTGTATGTTACTTTCGTTATTTGTCCGCTACATTTTCTACCATCGAACTGATAAATACAAAAAAAACAAACAATTCATATGTTTCATTTTCTTAAACCTGATTTATATATTGTTCGAAATGATTATTTCACTTTAGCGTCTCTTAAAAAAAAAAAAAACATTTTAAAATTCGCCATTTTTATTTGTTCTAGTTGCAGACAACGAGTTTGTGTGCGACTGCAGACTGCGCTGGATGTTGAAACTATCCAGTGTACGGAGTTCAACAGAGTGGACAACGGTCAAATGTCTTCCACCTGACGAAAATTCGACTAATTTCAACCCCAAAAAGCACCTCGCTGACGATTTCAAAAAGGGCGATTTCCACATCCAGGCCAATGAAAAACACATCAACGTACACAATGAAGTTTTGCTATCCGACGCCAAAGCTTATTTGGAAAACTGCCCGGATGTTCAAGAGGAGGAGGACCTAGACAAAAGTCCGAGAAAAAGTTTTGCGCTCGGAGAGGAGAAAAAGTACTTAGTGGATAAAAACCCAAAATCAGCTGGCGTAGAAAGTGTTAGCCTAGGCTTAACGAAAACATCAACAACAATACCGGACATTGCAGTGACCCAAGCGACACAATCATTGCCTCACAACTCTGCTTTTAATTGCAGAAATTGCGTAGCAGCCACTTTGATTTGTTTTCTTTTACTTCTCGTATTATAATACGTGTTCAAATGTTTATTTTATCAGTGTAAGGTGGGCCAAACGTCTTTCTTCCGTTTTTTGATTGAAAAGGCTATAGGTTTACCCTGCGAATCATTTTATTTTATTTTCTATATATAGAGGTAAATTATACATTTACTGTATCTCCATCTGTATTCTTGTATATGCGATTTTTTATTTGGATTTTTTTTAAATGGTTTAATATTAGCTCACGTTTTACGAATATTAGCAAAATTGCCGACGATGGTAAAACCTTGAAATAAGAATGTAAGATGAGAAAAACAAATAAATACAAAACTGTGAAATGTGCGCCCGCCTAAAACAGTTCTGTGCGTTCATGGTTCCCCGCTTCCTCCCTGCAGGTATATATAGCGAGGCTCAACCAAAACATGCAGTAACTGAAGCCATTTACAGTCCATGTACTCGATCACCCCATGCATGGTGTCATACAAGAATGACCACTGTTCTTGACATTAAATTACATGTACTTTAACGTTCATTGGCAATGCATTTAGTATATAACACGTAATGGCATCTGCAGGCCGAAATCAAAATTAGGTAGAAATAAATATTGATTAACTTCCAACTTGTAAATAAAATCAAAATGATTAAGTGGTGTTGTTCATATTCTGACATGTTCTTCTTAAGTTTTGCTAATTGAAAAGAAAATATTACACTGTACGTAAGTATACAGTATATACTGGGTGAGTATTAAATTTGGTTCCATTCGATTATTTGGGATTGTGTTGGAAATAAAAATCTGAGTTAGTAGGGAATTTTTGGGTATGGTAAACAAATACCGTAACATCGACGGTATTTGTTTACCGTATGGCATATCGTGTCATG
>JAQGBX010004217.1:0-15745 GCA_034698745.1 Megaphyllum sjaelandicum | reverse complement strand
TGCCATGTAAACAGATTGTTATTGCTCATTTCCTTCTGCTAACTTTCGGTTGGTCCCATGTTATTCCCAGAAAAAAAAACATGGGGATTTTTTTTAGAAAACCGTGAAGGTCACGACAGGGTTCCCCCATACCTGGAAAACCTGGAAAAAAAAGGGGAAGAATGATTTATTTTGAAAAAGTCAGGTATATCCGTCCAGTTGGCCAAGTCCAAAACCAATGCTTCTACGTGGTTAGCTCAGGGCCCATTTGAAAACTTTTTAAACATTTCCAGTAAATTTTTTCAAAATTTTCAATTTACTCGAGGATAAACTTGCAAAAGGACATATATACAAAATTTGTGACCTATTCCGAGGAGGAATTTGCAAAACATTTCAAGTTTCCGAAGACAAACTTAATTTTACACGTTTTTCGAGCAAATATTTGCAAAATTTTCAACTGTTTTCGAGATCAGATATGTAAAATTCGCAACAGCTTGCGATGAGAAATTTGTAAAATTGTCAACAGATTCCGGGGACAAATTTTCTAAATTCTCAACCTTTTCAGAGTATATATTTTTAAGTTGACAAAACTTTCTAAAATGTTTTGGAATACACGTTTGTAAAATTTCATACAGTATTTTTCGTGATAATTTTTTAAAACTTTGAAAATTGACATTATTAAATTTGGCAAAATAGATTGCCAATTGGCAATGATTCTCATCTGCCAATATTGACAATTGTCATTGGTCAGGAAAATTTGTTTCAAAGTCAGGGAATTTGAATATGAAATTTCTGGGGGGATCCGAACTGCACGAATACTGAAGGCAAATTTTGCTCTTGATCAAGAACTATAGCCAGTAAACGTAAATGTACTTGCCATAACCTCTTTACCCCCATAACCCTCTACTTGTTTACATTCTCTGAAGAATATTCTGATCAATATTCAAGGCAACGTCTGACTTCTGGAACAAGCACTTTGTTCTGTTATTTTCATGGTTTTAAGTGAATATTATTTATCCGAAAGTAAGAATGTTTGACGACAACTAAAATTTGTGGAAGTATTGTTCCAGTTTTTGTGGCACCAAATCGCATTTCCCAATCTGCGAAATTTTCCTCTGAACGTCCTGTACCTGATCGGTGGTTCCTGGATTAATGGTAGACTAAGTCTCAGAACTTAAAGATTTGACGCAGTTGGTGATTCATGGAGAATTTTGCAATGGTTGACATAAAATCTGGTTTGCGTGGGAAAAGTGATTGCATATATACTTTTTTTTCTAATGCCCAAATCCTACTTTCATATCCAGTGGATGTAGCTTGCTGTTGTAAAACTTGGCAGGATGTGTTTGTGCTATTAAGTTATGGTGTGCAACGTAAGCGGATTTTTATGGTATTATTATATGGTAATTTGAATGATGGAATTCCTCGCGCATACGAGCTCGTAAAACTAAATTAACTGCGTGCGAGATTATTTTTATTTGCAACGGTTAACGTTGCAAACATTCTCCAACGTCCTAAATAATGAACATTATGAGCGCACGGTTTTGCCCTGCACTACTCAAGTAAAAACTTAATAACGAAAGTTGGTTACATACCTTAAAAAGTTTCCACAAAATTCTGGAGAGTTCAACTATACTTGATCAGGTTCATGTAGCCTACTGCATGTGAGCGCCAGCATCATTTTTTGGCCATGCTGCCATATGGCATCTCTTGCAGCCTGTCTGTCCATCAGTCGTTTTGATATGATAGGACATTGGTTCTCCTTAGATCTTAAACCTCGATGCTAACACTGACAAAAATTTAGTACATCCGAAATGATGCTACAGAACTAGAAAATTCAAGATTCTTGAATTCGATTCAAGAAGTTTATCTTGTGTTATCTTGTGAATTGTTTGACTTCGTGACAAGAAAGCAAACCAGATGAACTTAATCGGCATGATCCAATAAGTTCCTCCATTATTTTGTGATGAAATATGCTGGATTAACTGACAGTTCGTTCAGCTTTTCTGTGTCGACGTGACCTTTCAATTCCAAAAATTCTGTTCAAAGAAACTTTTACATCGTGCATTGAAGGTACTCCGATAGAAGATTTTTTAATCGCACTTTTGGCAGTTGTGAAGACACGACGTTTTCACCAGGCCTGGAATATCTAGAAAAGTCAGAGAATTTCAACGAATTAATGTTTCCACGTGGTTATAGCTAGAGCTGATCTGCAAAATTTAATCATTTTCCCAGTACAAATTTCCCAAATTTGCAACAGTTTCCGAGTACAAATTTTCAAAAATTTTAACCTATTCTGAGGATAAATTTGCAAACTTTTTCACTTTTCGAGGTTCAAATTTTGATAGAAATACAGATTTCCAACCTTTTCCAGGACAATTTAGCAAAAATTTCGACTTTTTTCGAGTACAGATTTGTAACATTTTCAACAGTTTCCGAGAAGAAATTTGTAAAAATGTCAACAGTTTCCGAGGAGAAATTTGTAAAAATGTCAACAGTTTCCGAGGAGAAATTTGTAAAAATGTCAACAGTTTCCGAGGAGAAATTTACAAAATTATCAACAAATTTCGAGGACAAATTTGCAAAATTGTAGATCACATCGACATTCAGTACACTGTATGTCAATTTTGACATCGTCATGGCCAGGAAAATTTGTTTAAAATCCTGGAAAAGTCGGGGAAGTTTCAAATGAAATTTCTGGGGTGGACCTTGTATAATTCTATTTTGTAATTCAATTTTTCTCGGTTCTGACGCAAGGCTTAAATTTCTCAAACTTCCGCTATTTGTTTGGTGGCAATGGCCCTCGGGTCGGAGATCTGTCATCTTCTGGGCTCAGCTTTTCGTTAATCTATTAATAAATGTCATAGGATAACGAGATTTGTGAGCTCGGAACCTTATCGGTGTAGACTGACTTGGCCTAGCTTTTCGTGGCTGGAGGATCTGACGGCTGAAATTAGGTCGATGAAAGTTTATTTTGTATTTTAGACGAACTTCCTTTCATTATCCTGTTTCAGATTTTTTTCAATCATTGTTGCTATGTTTAATGACAAATTGTGAATTATCTATTCGATTGTCATCATCGATTTTTAGGTCGCCCTCAGCCCTTTAATTGATTTAGTCGATATTTATTCTGGCAATGTTTATCATGTAGTAATAAACATATGCAAACACATGGCGACTCATGACCTCATTGCGTTGCCTCATGCTGAATTTATTGGTATGGACCTATTAAACTCGAGTAGTGATCAGTACAGCCTGGTTATTTTTAATCGAGTGTTAACTTACATTGATTTCGTCTGTTTTATGGCCTTCCTGTCCTCTTTTACAAGAATAACATATTTTTAGGCTAGGCTAATGACTTTTCTTTGTAACACTGATCATTTTGACTCGCAGTGTTGCCGAATCTCCATTCCACAATTTCCCCGTGTTTGAAACGGGGCTTCCTTAATTATTTCTTGATTAGTAGTTGCAATTTCATTAACTGGGTGAAATGGCGCAACTATCTCTAAAGTGCATTAAAAAAAATCTGCGCAAATTATACTTTTATCCCAGTGCACGCTGAACTAAGCACTGCGGATCATAAATTTTGTGAGCGTGGGGAATTCACTTCCTTGGTGCGGTTCTGAGGTAAGTTGCCAACTGCTTATCAATAGTGCTTTGATCAGCTAAAAAGGTTGTACAAATATAAATGTGTATCTAAATCTTCAACTTTTGCTACATTCCCGCCAGGGAGCTTGAAAATGTCTGGAAAAGTCAGGGTAGAATGACTTATTTGAAAAACACAGGGAATTTCAACGTACTGCTTTAATGTCTCAATCCAAAATTAAATGCTTCTACAGTATAACATGGTTAGCTTTTAAAAATTCCACAATTTTAGAGGAAAAATGTTCAACTTTTTCTACAATTTCCGAGGACAAATTTGCAGACTTTTCAACTTTTTCGAGGATAAACATTTTCTACAGTTTCTGAATATCAATTTATAAAATTTTGTCATGCTTATTTTGTAAAATTATCCAAAGTTTCCTATGCAAATTTTGTAATTTTAAAAATGGTCCTGCGTTGATTTTTCAAAATCGTTGATAACATTTGCAAATGCCAATTTTGACATTGTCATTGATCTGGGCAACTTGTTTTAAAAATCTGGAAAAGTCAGGGAAATTGAATAGTGTAACCGTATATTAAAATCCATAATTGACTAATCAGAATATCTATAATTTATTAATCAAAATAGCTATAATTTACTAATTACTAACTTCACTCCTATCCATATATCATTTTCTTAAACATCCCGTTAACCTTCGGATCTTCTGATTTTATGATCAATTATTCGTTTTTAGCAAGTGCATGCACACTTGTATTTACAGTATTTACACATTCCCTCTAATTTTTTTTAAAAAAGGATAACGCCTGGGCCTGATTCCCATGCCACTCTAATCTTATTCCTTCGGATTATACTTAATTATATTGTATGGAAAATTTATTAATGCCACCTTTACAGCAGCATTTTTAAAATGCATGGATAAGCTACTCGCTTGTTAGTGTCATTTTATCCAAGGACCTTTTGTAGGCGTTGAAATAACCTAAATTCGCGAACTAATTATTAGTCCGGATAAGGCGTATGACGAAGGCCATTTGGTCCGAAATTTCACAGATTAAGGAAGAAAATGGTACCTATGGGTGACTAAACTGAGCGATATTTTGAAGGGAAATGGTGGAAGTAAATGAATCTGATCTGAAACAGGAAAACAGCAAGTGTTAAAGGTTGCTGTTGCATATTTTCATACATCACTGGACTTTCAACTGTTTTGAATTAACTTATAAAACTTTAATAATAAATGGCGAGAAGTCGCAGAAAAAATATTTCACCCGAAACAATTTCCTGTTGCTTCATGCACACACACTAAGCGATACTTTCAGAATATATCCCTACATATTATGCAAAATTTGACAGCTCTGTTTCAAAGGGAAATGTGGGTAAAGTATAATTTGACAGCAGTGCTTTCATTCCATCCTATCAGCTGCATCCAATGACGTGCATGCATGTCTTTCGTGATTGGCTATCCAACGAGAAGAAACTTGTGCATGACATACCACGAGGCAATTTGCTGCCGAATTTCAGGCAAGTCCAAAAATTCAAACGCATATTTCTGAGCATGTAAAATGCTCAGAATAGCCATGGCTTTTCAAAATGCATGAAAGTAATTAATTTCATTTAGATTTTTAAAATTGAATAATTAGAAACTTTGATTTCTCATAATTCGCATTCTAAGAAAAACTTGACTTTTATGAACATTCCTATAATTGCCAGGAACATGGCAACAAATTGCCTCGTGTGTGACGGTCTCAAATCCTATGACGTCTGTTATTTTTTAGAAATAACTCGCTGGATAGTATTCTGGGAACTTATTTACAAAGGAAAGTTTTCTTGACACGAGGGAATATCAAGCAATAAATATATGTGGAAATTTTTTTTTCGGGATATAAATTGCCTCATGTGTGGCGACCTTTATGCAAAATGAAGGATTTCCACATGTACTATCATCACATAGTCAATGTTAAAAGTAAACTTTTTCTCTACGCAAACGCAGGTATGCACGGGTAAAAATGTTAATGTAAATTTTTTTTGGGAGGGGGGGGGAGGGGTTGGATTAAATCTGTCGACGCACCCCTTAACGAAAAATTTGCAAAGTTGCCAGGCACGAAATCTTGGATTCATCCCCAGAAGTACGACCATGAAGCTACTATATTCGCGCATTTCCAAATTGCAAATTTGGCCGTCAGATGCTTCTGCAGTAGGCACGCTTTCAGACACTTTGATTGCCAACTTTATTAAAGCTGCCGGTTGTTGAAAAATTTTCGTACTTTTCAGTCATTCGACGCGTTGCGCATTCCACCGCCGCAGGCTCGTTTTCAATTCTGGCAAATTTATTTCCCCAATTCCAACTTGCTTTTTTTTTATCTTTTGTCATTTTGTTTTCATTCCTCTTAGCATGAATTTATCGAGTTTTCCCACATCCCAACTCCTACTCGCATCCTCGCCACCTTGTGGAAATGTCGTTTTTTGCAATTTGCTCATTTTCCTTTATTCCGTTCCAGGTGGGAGCTCAACCGTGCGCACCAAACTTCTGGCTTCTTGGGGGTTGGTTGGTTGGTTGGCTGGCTGGCTGCTTCGTTACACATCTTCCGTCTTCCAGAGTCCACAACTTGTTGGGAAATGCAGCGGGAATCCGCGCCAGAAAACACGTGAATAGCGTCAGTTCGAATCGGAAGAAAATAATATCGCGGATTCTGGGATGCGCGATGATTTAAAATCCAGCGATAAAAAGGGACGAAATAACTTTTTTATTTATTCTTTTTACGCGACGTGCCATAAAAAACCCGCGGCAACGAGCTCATCATCTTCGTCCTGACGCGCTGCAAGAACCGTGGACATTGAACCGCTCCGAAGCTCCAGAACCTCTCAACTTTTGCTCAATTTTTTTTTTTATTGAAAAATTCCCAGCGCTCCATTAACCGAAGTATTATATTGCTCATCGATTTTTAATAACCCTGTTCGGGTACAATAATAACAAGCGTCTTCAGACTCGCTGAATAGCAATTCTGCGAGGAAAAAGTGGATGTTTTTTATACTTTTCGGATGAAACTAGTTTTATTTTTGTCGCTGACGAAAGTAGCGGTTGTCTGACAAGTTTTCACCTCGTTGGTTCTTCAACTATTCCTTGATCGTTTCTCTCCGACCTTCGAGGATATTGATATTTTTCTGTGTTCGTTTTTACTGCCATTTGCGTTCCTCATCCTCGTTCTTGATGCGAGCTTACTTCTTGGACTCTTGGATTTCTTGGACATTTGGATTTATCGGACGCGCGGCTCGGCAAAGATGCTTCGCAGAAACTACGATGATTCCATCGTTGTTTATTAGCTAATTTACCGGCACGTTATCGCGATTGTCAGAATCACTTCCGGCCGGATATTTTTTTTCGGCCGTGCCTTTTTTTTTTCTCCAGTCCATCGCCCATTGTTCGCCATGGCACCGGAGCGGTTAACCGGCGCCGTTTCTCCGTGCTCCAGGAGGATGACCGCTCGTGGTTGTTTGCTGACTGTCCTGTTTCTGGGCAGCTACCTCGCCGTGCCCGTGGCCGGAGTGAGCTCGGACATCTTCCACTACAGGTCCAACAAATCCCAGGCGAATGGCGACGATGATGTCGTCAGTCTGATGGACAGTGCGCGGGCCCTCACTCACTATCCTTGGCCGATTATGTACAAGGACCCGGACGTGAACGAGAGCTACAAGTCCTCGGACACTTTCGACGCCAAGGGCATGCAACCCGTTTACTTCTTAACCCACCTCTTGTTGGAGGGCATCCAGAGTGACAATTTGCCACCAGGTGAGCGAGTTTTGTTCTTTATTTGGTTTTTGGATGGAAATTGTGGCCTTTGGTCGTCAAGGTTAAATGCCAGCTGATGAGGTGGAACTCGTGAGATTTCAACTTCAAAATTTGTGGACGGCATTTTTGGACCCTACGCTCGTAGATAGGCTTCTGGCCAGGCATGGTAAAATTATCGATTGATATCTGGTGAAATAACATCCGATTGTGTTTAAAAGCCCAACTTAAGAATAACACGCAGTGCATTATAATTGTGTTTTGTACGTGTCTCTTTGGATATTTGCACAATGTACCCCACCTTCCCCCCCCTCCATTATCCACCTCAGGCAACTCTCTATGGAGTATACATGTACATAGGGGACGTTGCTGTTACTCTTTATTTATGAAGGATTTATCGTCTCTAGGAAGATACAGCATTGTTCAGTTTAATATAAATAGTAGTTCCGATATCATTATTTATATTTATCTAGGTCGAAGTAAAGCCTGTTCATCACTTTTTTTCAATGTAGTTCATGTATTCAAACGAATGGAATTATATGCTAATGTTGGCTGTAAAAATACTGTACATGTACTGTACTTGCTAAAGTTTTGCAAGGGTTCCCACAGACCTGGACACCTGGAAAGGCCAGGGAACTTGGAAATTTCCGGAAACGCCAGGGAACTTGAAAAAGTCAGGGAACTTGAAAATGTCCGAAAAAGTCAGGGAACTTGAAAATGTTTCCGCGTGGTTATCTCAGGGGCAATTTGCAAACTGTTAAAAATGTTGTCAGTTTTTGCAAATTGTTCACAATTTTCAGAGGACAAATTTTGAAAAGTTTCCAACCATCTTTTCCAAAGACAAACATATGTGCAAGTTCTCACGTTTTCAGAGTAAAAAATTGCAACATTTTCAATAATTCCCGAGTATAAATTTGAAAAATTTTGAACAGTTTCCGATGGCAAACTTCAAAATTTTACGTGTTTTCCGAGCGCAAATTTGTAACATTTTCTTCAACCTTTTTTTTTTTTTCCAAATTTTTCAAATTTTGAATATTTTGGATGCTAATTTTGTCAAATTTTAAATAATTTTGGATGCTGATTTTGTCAAATTTGAACATTTTTTAAAGTTGTCATTAGCAAATTTGGCAAAATATTGAATATTGTCATGTGTCCATTTTGCAAAATCGTGGATAACATTAGCAAATGTAAATTTTGACAATGCCATTGGTCAGGGAAATTAATTTAGCAACCTTAAAAGTCAATGAAGTTGAATATGAAATTTCTGGGGAGCCCCGTTTACGTGTAATATGAATCAGTGGACAATTAATCACGAAGGAAACACTCTGATTCCTCTGCTACATGCGCAGGAGCAGTGTTTTAAAAATTCCCGATGCTGGGAATTTTACGCAGGACTTCCTGTCTGCGAGGTTGAGCAAGTTTTATGATGCTCAGCTCTACATCCCTACTCCCTCGCTGAGGCTAGCACGTGGTTGCCTAACTGCACAATTCCGGACATGTGGTAATTTCTCTTGAAATGACTAGCCCAGTATCTTGCCCCTTACTCCTAATAACCCCATTTGGCAGCCTTTTTCTTCTCGTTTTTACTACCCCCTGCAGATTTTGCACATCTGGGTTTTTAGCTGATCCAAACATTTGGGTGAGGGATCGGAGAACGCCGGGTGGCTCCTGTCCAGGATTGGAGGATCGATTGTTGCCCGTATTGTTGATACGTTGCATCTCTATTTCTTGTGAGCCCCGATGGAAATTTATAGAATGGACAAGGTGCCCCTGAATCGTGAAATCAATGGGTGGCTTGTCCATCTCAGAAAAACATTGTCACACCCACTTGGGCAGCAGTGGTTTTTTTTAAGTTTTCTTCCAAATTTACCAAAAATAGAGCCTATTCAGCGTAGGCGATTGCCACAGGGTTCTCCAGACCTGGAAAAGTCAGGGAACTTGAAAATGTCGAAATGCCAGGAAAGAACGACCTATTTTCGAAAAAGTCAGGGAAATTCAAAGTACAGTATCATGTTGCTACAAAATGTTCAACAGTTTGCGAGTACAAATTTGCCAAACTTTTTGCATTTTCCGAATACAATTTTTTAAAATTTAAATTTTTCTATGTTAATTTTCAAAAGTTTGTCAAAATTGTAATTAGTATACTTGCATGTTGCAAAATATTGATTGTCCTGTGTCGATTTTGCAAAATCGTGGATAGCATGTCATATGTCAAACATGACATTGTAATTGATTAGGGGATTTTTTTGTAAATCCTGGAAATGCCAGGGAAGTTGAAAATGCAATTTCTGGGGAACCTTGTGTTGTCCTCTGAAAGTGGTGAAAATTTGGCAATTTTGAAATGAATTTTTTTTATAAAGTTTGTAAATTGGCTCTGAACTAGCTACATAAAGCATATATTTTGGATTGAGACAACATAAATATGACTATGTTGAATTTCCCTGACTTTTTTTAAAATAAGTTATTCTTCCCTGTGTTATGTCGATTTTACTAACTTCTTTCTTAAACTGCAAAAAATCGTGAATTGATGTACGTTGTCTTTTTGCAGTTTGTAGATCACTGTCCTTTCCAAAGGTTTTACGTTTTGGAAAACTTGAAAAGTTTTAGATCTCCGATATATCTGAGTACTGAGATACAGTAGGCCTACTGAAGAAAAAAAATGGCAGCCAGAGATGTTTCGTATTCATAATAAGTTAATAACCAAGATGTTGACGACCATTAAAACTTTGTCGACTAATGTGCTTTGTCTTTAGGCCTACCACACACATCAGAGCTAGAATTTTTGAAGTGGTCAAGCTGTTAATTTGCAGACTTGAACGTAGATTCATATAGTGGGTATCAACATGCGTTAGCACTAATGAAGCACTAAGTAGTTTGCGAATTCGATAGTTTGCAACGTGTCATATGGCCCGCAAATGGCAAAGTCAATGTCCTGATGAGTAATACATGTATAAAGCCAATGTTTCTGCCCCTTGTCTGAGCGGAGGATAGACTCGCCACTTGTCAGTCTGCAATTTTATTTTGTCAAAGCATGTCATGCATGTACATTTGCCTCGCATGTGTTTTAATAGCCTTGAAAAACTAATGGCGGCTTGCTTTAAACATCATTTAGTTTAATCCGGGATTATACAGGGTTCCACCAGATCTGGAAAGTCAGAGAAGAATGAAAATTTTTGAAAAAGTCTGGGAAATCGAACGTGTTTATGTTAATTGTCACAATCCAGAATTGTTTCCACTTGATTAGCTCAGGGCCCATTTGGAAAAGTTGCAAAATTTGCGCCGATTTCATAGGATACATTTGCCACATTGTCAACAATTTCAGAGGAGAAATTTGCAAAATTTTCAAGTTTCCTGGGACAAATTTAAAAAATTTCAACCCTTTTCTAGGATAAATTTGAAAAATTTTCAACAGTTTCCTAATACAAATTTTAAATATTTTCAACAGTTCCCGAGTACAAATTTGAAATACATGTATGTTAAACAGTTCCTGAGTACAAATTTGCAAAATATACCACATTTTAGAGGACAAATTTGCAAAACTTTTAAAATTTCTTAATACAAATTTGAAATATGGCCAACAGTTCCAGAGTACAAATTTGCAAAATATACACAAATTTTCCTTTTTAATTTTTAAGTGTTTTTAATTGCTAAGCATTTCCAAATTGTCTTTTTGTCATTTCTTGTGTCCATTTGGCAAATTTGGTCCAGAAAATCTGTTTAAAAACCTGGAAAAGTCAGGGAAGTTAAAAAAGAAATTTCTGGGGGAACCTGTTATAAATTTGTTTTTATGTACATGTACATCCTTCGTCATTTAAAGTTTGGTGGCTGACCGTCAAAAGTTGCGTGAGTGATGACATGCGATGATCATCTAGGCAAACAAAGTAAAGTAGCCCCACCTATATAATTTTATGCAAAGTAGGCCCTCCATGTTGGTTACACAGTATGGTGACCTCTACGCAAATAACCTGGTGCGTTTATGCATACAGGAAGAGACCGTTCGGTTGCTTTTAACTAAATCAGACAAGGTACCGGTGATTTAAATAAGAAACGACGCAGGGTGTTGGCTTTGAAAACCGAAAAAGTGAACAAATGTTAGCATATGTTATCTATGAAACCCTCTTTTTGAAACCAAGCCTTTTTCTTTCTTGTGAAACGTATGCTCAGATTGATAAACTCAAAACATACGAGCGGTGTTCGTTATTTTACCGCAATCATTTTTTTTAAAAGGAAAAAAACGGCTGTAAGGATTTCAATAAAATTTGTTGGAAAAGTTCTTCCATCATTCCTGAAGATATGTTTCAAAAATTTTACGTGCTTAAAATTCGAAAGCATGTTGGTCTCGGAGAAGATACTGTAGATGCTCACTGTGCTCAATCGTTGATTCCGTTGTTCGTTTTTTTTTTATAACTTTTGAAGGAATGTCAGGAGCAGAAATATGTGAAATGTTTAAGGTCAGAGTAACGTTCAAACGTTTGGTCGGTGAGTCGATTGAAAAGTTCAGAAATGGGCAGACAAATAAAAGAGACAAGGGAAGAGTGTCTGTCACAAATGCTTTGGCTTAAACGTTTTTTGAGCCAGGCGGAAAACTCTGCCAGAATGATGGCAAAAATGCATCCCCCAAAATGGAAGTTTTAAATAATAGATGATCGATGTTTACTTGTACTTTTCTACCAAATTTCATTGAAATCCATTCGGCTGTTTTCGAAAATAAATTATTGCGGAACCTTAATGAACACCCCTCGTAATTTCAGATCCGTAGATGCATGCCATTGACCTTGGAAAAATAAGCGAACTTTTATCCTTATGTTGTATACAAAGTGTTTAACAAATAAGTAGCATGAAACATTGTCACGTTTTTCTCAGTTCCAGTTGATTCGTTTTCAATGCATGCATACAGTGTTGTGGATTTTTTACTCCCAATGTCTCAAGTGCTGCTTTTCATACTTCTGTCGCCTGGAAATGTTTGCTCAATGTCACTTGCGCATTTACATGTAGGCCTATAGCGGTATGTTTCTCCCAAAATTCCCGTTTTTTTTAAGAGCGTGAAACAATACGAGGGCGTGAGGATAACTGAACAATTAGCCGGCTAACCGATTAACTGACTCGCCTTTTATTGCTTGGCTTAACTGCAAGGTTAGCCTACTCTCACGATGGTTCCATCATGGACGTCCATGTCCATGACTGCGGGATGCCCATTGTGCCCATTAGTTCGACACATTGTGATGAACATTCACCCTTGGAGACTACTGGAGACATTTCAGCATGACTGCCAGTGTGTCATTGAGAAAAATGCAGTTTTTCCTGTAGATTTTCCACATTTCTATGCCTCCGGCGCACTTGAGAAGTTGGAATCCCAGGCCTCGCTCCTTTCCACTTCCTTTAGCAGAGTTCATCGTGCGTGCTGCCACAAAGAATTCAGTGTTGCGAAGCAGTTCTTTTGAATGTTTATGTCCTAGTGGGTCAAGAACATTTAGAGAGTATACATGTATACAATCGGGGACAAACAGACTTTCGTCTGCATTTCGTCCAGGCAGGCATGCGTGCTCCAGAGTTGCTCGACTGCGTATTTCCCAGCAACGCTTTTCCACTTTTTTTTTCAGCAGTGGATTCTTCTGGAGGATGGGGTTCATTTCTTTAATAAGCAGTTAAGCTAAGTAGACTTAGGCCTAGACCCAGGCTCGTTCAGCCTTTGATTGCCCCATCACTCCCACAATTTACTCATTATGGTTCGGCGCGCAAGCGCATCTGACTCACTTAATTGAGGCAATTTTGGAGCATTAATAATTTGAACCCAGTTTTCACCGGCTTTTATCATAACCCGATCGATTTTAATGGTCTGGCAAAACCTAGCAGGGCTTGAAATGAGCAATCCTGGATGAACCCTGACTTGAACATGGAAGAAGTAAACGCACATTTGCTCCTTGATGTGCCCTTGAACTCACTTTTTGAAAGTTTTAAACCTGCGATGCTGCCTTTTTTGTGTGAAAGAATTACATTTTTGGCACCACTTTCTTGCCCCAACTCGGAGTACATTGCTCTTTTCCAGTGCTTTTTATTTCTGTTATTGTGTCTAAATCATCCTCGAAACTGTAGTTTACTGTTCATTCTAGCAAAACTATTTGGACTGTATGCATGTACATCTCATGTTTTTGTGAAATTTGTTGCAGTTGGTTTAACCAACCATCAGGAGGAAAGTTATACAGTACATGTATGTATCTGGAAATAAATGTAGCGATACTTTCAGAATATATCCCTGCAGGATATGACAGCACTGTCTCAAAGGGAAATGGGGGTAAACTAACTTGACAGCAGTGTTTATCCATGTTATGGCGGATGTCTTTTCCAAACTTTTCCAGCGCTAATTGGCCAAATTTTTCAACAGATTCCGAGGTCAAATTTTCTACTCCGAATACAAATTTGCCAAATTGAAACACGAATCATGGCTACAAACTGCCCGCAAGGTTTGCTATGGCAACAACGTTGTCCGAGTTTAACCATCAGTTGAGGTCCCTTAATATTGCTGATTACACTGATCTGAGTTTTTAATGTCTTTTATGTATAACCTTTTTAATAACTGCTTAACTCTTGTAATTGTTCACTTTATGTAAATGTGTTTTAACTGTACCCCTCCAGGATAGCTGTAAGTAGCACCAATTAGGTAGCCATTCTATTCCTTTTCCTGACTTGGAATAAAATTATTATTATTATTATTATTATTATACGAAAATTTACAGTAAATTACATTTCGTAAAATTGACGACAGATGCACTTTGAAAAATTCTTGAACATTCTCGAAAAATCAAACTTTTAATACTTCCGGTTAATTTATGATTTTCTAAGGATGGAAAAACGCAATTTATAACGTAAAACACTGCATTTTACCTCAACATTGAGCCGTTACAAATTCTTAAAATTCTCATTTTTAAACATCGGGTTTTGAGTGGAAAAGTTGACAAAATTTAGTAACTTAATTTTCAATCGTATATTTTTTTTCTAAATTTATTTTAAATTAAGTTATTTTACCGGAAGTCATCTTTAACGCTGAATTTTAAGTTTTTTTCTAAAATTCGATTACTAATTGCTGACCAGTTCAGTGGTCAGTGAATGTGATCTAAACGCGAGCATATTGTTTTCGTTGTAAATTAACAAATTAAATTACCCTAAATTCTCGAAAATCAAACATTATAATTTAATTCAATTTGCCCAACGTGTTTTTTTTTCAAATTTTACATTCGAATATTCTGAGGGTAATTCATAAACAAAGGAATTTAAGAGCTAGGGGATGACACGTTCCATTATACATCATATTTTTGAAAATAGATGTTAGTATTTTTTTTAAAAAAAAGAAACTTTCTAAATTTTGAAATATATAACAGTAAAAAAAATGAAATTATGATCATTTATCATGTCCTTGCTTATGTTTTTTTGCCTGCAATATCTAGTACTCAAGGCTGGTAGCCATGAGCAAGATCATCATGCAAAAACTCACAAGAGAATGAGCATAAGATAGTTTCGATTTTCATTTATTGTACCAAGTGAGTAAAGTGTGAGTATTTTTTGCTACCTAATGCTCATGTGAGCAAGAGCAATACCTACTTGCTTATACTCTCTCACATTTTCATTCTTTGTTCCGCCATGTTTTCTGTTTAACATTTTGACCAATTTATTTAGAAATAACTTAACGTAGATGTACTAGTATGTGAAAGTGACGCTTGTTTTTGTAAACAGGCGTAAGTTTTATTTTTAATGAATAAATTTTATGAATATCCTTCATATCCTACGATACAATGTGTTAACATTTAATACTTTTAATTATTAATGATGTTGATCAAATAACGAACGTGAAAACAAGTAAAATGTAAAATACATGTATATCGTTATTAAATGTACTATTTTTATCTCAATACGTTCTGATTAGTCGCCGAATTTTCTTTGAATTTTTGGGTAATGAAATAAGGATCATAAACTCTGCATTTATTCACCGATTCATGCAAACATTCGTCCGCTTTAATTTATTTCCATTCTACAAAACTTTCAATTCGCTTGATTTATAAACAAATTAATAAACTTGACAACAATACAAGAAAAAATCGTCTGCTAAAAATGTTAGCAGACACTTTTGCACGCAGCACCATTTCTAAATATAGTCATTTTGAACGAAGGTCATCTTGGACCAGCGGTCAGCATGCAAAGTGAAATAAAGATGCAGGATGAACGAGGCTTCATTTCCGCAATTAAAAGTAGGATTTAATCATTATAATTCATTGCTGTTTTGGATGTTCTTTACATTCTTTTTTTTGGATTTAACCATCATTTAATTTAATCAGTTTTGATTTCGGTTTCTTTTTCTGTCCTAATTTTCGTGATCTTTTCGTCTCATTCTTTAA
>JAQGBX010004216.1:0-15745 GCA_034698745.1 Megaphyllum sjaelandicum | reverse complement strand
GATTAAACGTCCAAAAATGTGGCATTTTTGATGAAAGGCTTCATTTATTAAAATTCTGATGATGATCATGATGATGTGATTCCCAAAAATGCCCATCTTCGTAAACTTATCGCACATTTTGAAAAATGACTGATGAACGATCTCATAATTTATTATGCATACTCAGTGCATTGACAGTTAAAGAAGTAACTCTGTATATGCAACAAGTTCTTCCCTTTGCAGGGGCAGGCCAACTGGACAGCAACTATCTTCAAATCATTCTTCGAATCCCTATCATCCTTAGGGGGACAAAGAAGTAACTCAGTCGTTATGCTCCGAAGGTGATTGTGATATTAACATTAATGATTACCATGCATTCTTCAAGAGCATGATTTGATTTGTAATATTATATCATCGAGAAAATATTCACCATTTATTTATTTGTTTTAACCCTGATTTTTTACGCTTCTTTGGCATCGTTCTTATAAATTGAGTCATTTTGACGACAACAGTCCTCCTTTGAAAGTTAAATTTTATAAGTTTTTCCCATTTCTTTGTTTCACGATTGTTCTCCTTGTAGGCCTATATCTTGAAGCCACGCATTCCCAAATACACATGAATTCCAAGTTACAGTCACTTTTGTTTAGACTTTAGGAACTTGGAATTTCTATATTGGTTTCTCAGTAGTATAGGAAAAGTCATCTTTGGATCACCTCCATTTTTGGATCACCAAAGACAACTTTCACGTACATTTCAAAATATTTTGTGCCGTGCATAGTGGCTTATGCTCGGCATAATTTTCCCCATTTCCCTTAATTTTTTCAAAATATTAGCTTATACTAAATAAAAAACAAACATTTGTTAAATCTACAACTGTTTATTTTTTTAACCACATAATTCTACAATAGAAAACACTTCAAAAAGCAAAAATCAATTTTTCAAAATCATCTTCCATAATCTGCAAATCCATGATTCATCAGTTTGCAACATTAATGTTAATGTTTTCTGCGACAAAGTCAATAAAGTACATTAGGGCAACTCAAGTTACCCGTGCGTATCTGCGTACTGTGCGTATTTGCGTACTTTGACCACTAGCGCCAAACAGCAGGCAAACCATTGGTAATTTAAATGCATTACCAATATTTGCCCGCTGGTTGGCGCTAGTGGTCAAAGTACGCAAATACGCACTGTACGCAGATACGCACGGGCAACTTGAGTTGCCCTTATGACTCTAAACCATACATATGATTAATAATAATCGAAATTCCGTAATCTTCAGGTAATAGGGATATATTTCAGCGTAATAAACAAATCGATCTGCATCACGATCGTTTCTTACCCACAAGCCATTGCTCCAAAACAAAATACGAATTATTCTGTGGCGCTATTTTCGCGCAAGACAGTGGTGTTGTCTTGCACAGTTTGTGGTTTAATCGTACTGTGGTTCAATTTTGTAAGTGTGTTCAGTCATAATGTGGTGTGATTTTGAAAATGTTTGTTACTTATACACTTTGCATCTTGATTCTAGGTTTTACGTATTCCAAGGATCGACATTTTCATTCTGCTTGGAATTTAGGCCTACAGATCGCGACCATCGCTAGAATATGCGAGTAGTGTTTGACCATCGCTGGAATATCCGATAAAGTGTTTGACCATCGCTGGAATATCCGATATAGTGTTTGACCATCGCTGGAATATCCGATAGTCGTTGAGAGCTAAGGTAGGAACTAGCCATTTTAATGTTTTCATTGACTTCATTTATATGCAAATATTGGTCAGATTAGGTATTTATATTAGGTCATTTAGATATTAATAATGCTTATAATTAGCTCAACATATCATTGATTTGCATAAAACGTACGGACCAATTTCTATTCTATTTGAAATAGTCTATCTCTATGCAGTCATTCAATGCTTGTACTGCATAGCCTATAGCAAGTTGACGCCTACTAAAGCGTTTCTCTTGATTCGCGGGTGTTGGCAACATCACTGATCATAATCCAATGCTTGTTATGCACATGAAGTATGGAATATTCAGGTAACTACAGCTTCTGTCTTGGCTATCCTTAGCCTACTGATTTTTACAGCAATTTTCGAGAATTTTTTAGATTTGCCTCGAAAAGATTTTCAAAGGTCACTACAATCTTATTCATGCCTAGGAATCGGATGCGTGAGTTGTTAAAATACTTTATCCAACTATTTCAAATTTGTCACCAATTAAGTACTAAGGCACTACGACTCTAGTGGAATTGTTTGCCAAAGTCAGTGGAAAATCCATGACTAATTCATGCGTCAATTGTGGTAGTTCCATCTGCCTCTTTTATTTGCAGAATCGTGTCCAGAACATTGGTATCTGTCTTTACTTTGGTTTTCGTGGTTTTCCAAAGTTGTTTCCATGTCAATGCTGACCCACCCACCAATTCTTGCTGAAGCACAATTTCTGTTTATTCACCTTGCTTGCCGCTTGCTTGCTTGCTTTTGCTTTTCAATTTGCATCCGCATTTTTGCACATGGTATATTGATGTGCGTGGTTCCAACTATTTCAAATTTATTGTCGCCAATTAAGTACTAATGCACCACGATGCTAGAAGAATTGTTTGCCAAAGTCAGTGGGAAATCCATGACTAATTCATGCATCAATTGTGGTAGCACATCTGCCTCTTATTTGCAGAATCGGGTCCAGAACATTGGTCATCTGTCTTTACTTTGGTTTTTGTGGTTTTCCAAAGTTGTTTCCATGCCAATGCTGACCCACCCACCAATTCATGCTGATCGATCGAAGCACAATCTGTTTATTCACCTTGCTTACTGCTTGCTTGCTTGATTTTGCTTTTCAATTTGCATCTGCATTTTTGCACATGGTATATTGATGTGCGGGGTTCATCCTGCTTTCCCTGGAATCTGCAGTAGGCTACTTCAGATTTTCAGCCTGTTGTTTCATGGTGTGAGCATTGTGCTTTTTGTCTTGCAGAAGCTAGGCATAACTTTTTTGCCGACCTCATCCATTACAAAGTGACTATAAGATGGTTGCACTATACTGAATAGGAAATTGTACAATCCTGATTTGAGCTCAACCTTTACATAGTGACTATAAAATACTTGCATATTGCAGAATTAGTCATTGTTAATTCCTGGTTTTTAGAATAACGTCTAAATACATTTAGAGAACGTAGATTAGCACTGCTGCTGAGTGCATTGCTGAAATGCTATGTTCACTAATAATTTTATGATTTTTTACTAATAAAGAGGAAAATTCTCTTTGTCAGTGTGTGTACTGGTGTCATACTTCTATCATGATGGCTGCTTCATCGACGTTAGAAGCCCCCTCTACAGTGGATGAACCTTCAGTTTGCAAATTGCGAACACACGAATTTAGCGAAAAACTTATGGGTGTAAATGTGACGTTTTTTGTGCTGAAGTTAAAAGACTGCTTCTTTTTGTGGATTGGTTCAAAGCCAACGCTTTCTCAACTTGCTGTTGCTATGGTAACTCCACAGTCTGCCATTCCAGCAGCAACCAACATATTTGGAGAAGTTTTTGATGAAACGTCTCAACATCTTGCTGTCAGATTAACTAAGAAAACTGGCAAACAAGTGTATGCTAGCTATAATGTTACGGAGTCGTCACTACTAGCACTGATAGAAAAAAGACTTCATGATGAAATGGATAAATTTCCAGACAAGTTTTGAAATATAACTTTCTATACATGTAGCCCTACTTCATTGCAATTTATGAAATGTTAAAATAAAATTTTACATAAACGTTTGCTGTACTTTGTCAATTTATTGAAAAGGTAGTACATTGCTATTGGTAAATATTTTCCACTTAATGCCTTTTTTGTCTTTATATAAACCATGATTGGCATTTTTAAATACTGATTGATAATTAATTTGTGTAATTGTATCAATCTAATTTTGTATTATTTTATTAATAGTTGTTAGTTTGCAACAAAAAATTAAATGAGTGTGCACATTTTAGTAACCAAAGTTCCTTTCAATGAATTACTACGGTGCACAAGTGGAGAGAGGTACGAGTAGCTCCACCCTTGATTCACATCAGTGATTTCAGTTTTAACTAGGTCTGGAATTACAAACCATGAGGCAAAACATCGAAAAAATTATAAGACAGTTGATGCATGGCAGACCCCGTCTTTATCTGCTTTTCTTACATTTGGGCAGTCACGTTTAATTATTTTTACACTTAATTTCTTTAAAAAAAGTAAGCCAACAATTGAGCTTAAGCAAATATTGTACATAATAACATGTTTTCTGTATTGCTTCCAAGCTATTTCGTAAAGTGTAGATATTTTTAGTTGGCACTTATAATTATCCATCAAGGTTTTTTCAACAACGTTAAAAAACATAAAACAAAAGTACTTTGAAAAAATAGTGAATGGAAAAAACAGGAACTTAGTGGCAAAAGAAATATTTCCTACAACTTTTTCACCTAAGATATTCAAAGTTTCTCTGTTGCAAGCAAATTTACTTGTATATTACTGTAATGAACTCAATTTTCATGGAAATGTCAGTTAAAAATGTAAATTGACCAAACTATTATTCCTTTCATTAAGGGAAGAATAGCATAGGCCTAATTATTTGTAAGCTCTTTGGACTATTTTGGGAGTTCATCACTTTTAGATAAATGCAAGAAACGAAATTACTGTACATCAGTTACAGTTTATTACAAACTGTGGTAACTTAATCAACATTCATTGTGAAGTGGAGAGGCCGAAGTATATAATTTCTATTTTAAAGTTTACTTTAAATTTGAACCAAAAATAAATATAATAAATTAGTTAGAAAAGAAAGGTTAATTTTTTTTAAATTTTTCAATATGATGTTCCTACTATTTTTTCCATTAATTCAATTGTCCGATGTAAGAAAAGAAAACAGTGGCCTGAATTTAATTAATGGAACATTTTACAAGGAAGTAAAACTTAATGAACCTAATTTTTTGTGGGGAAAAGCTTTCGTCAATTAAGTAAACATGTTAAAGGCAGGTTGCGTTGAATTTAGTAAAAAAAAAAAAACATCAGAGCAGCATTTTGGTAACTGATATTATTTTAAGTTAACCTTAGCATTTATGGTTATCAATTCCACAGACAGTGCACCACAGTGACTTTTACTTCAAAATAAATTAAACACTGGGTGTGTTGAAACTTAATAAATCCCAACTTTCCTAGTTTTTTAGTAATTGTAAAATACAATATATACCTGTATAAAAATATCAGGCTGCTTCTATTCAGTACATTACTAGTAAAGAGTAGTTTAACCATTCTTTAGGATTTTTTATTTGCTGTTTATTTCTGAAGGTGTGCTTTGTGAGTTTCGCTTCATGGATTTCACATTTTTTTTCTAAAAAAAGCTGCTGTTGAACCATTGCAATTCAGTTATCGTAAATGGAATTTCATTTTGCATACACCCATTATGACATCATTAGATGCTAGCACTGATTGGTCTGGGAAACTTTCTTGCATTTTTTCGTGAAGTATAAATTAGTCTAAATTCTCACGAGTAGGCGCAGTCAAAGGTTTACCTTTCGTGAAATACGTCTACGCCAGGCACTATTGTTAAATTATATTGGAGTAACATGAAAACTGTAATCGTGGTGAGTACTTTTATGCTGTGCTTATAATAGGCTACATTAATTAATGTCCACAAAATTTAGCAGTATTAATTATTTATCTAATTAATCTTATTTGCAAATTATTTATCAAATGAGGCAAATAAGATACGATTGATGTTTTTAATATCAATCATAACTGCTCTACTCTACACTAAATTCATAAATTACTCTTTCTATATTTTAACTATTGTTCTTGTTTAAGGTGGTCATTTGATCCATCAAAAATTTTAGTAACTTAAATACTTATATACTTATATACTTAAATATTGGACCTAGCATGCTCAGCTAATTGACTAATTGAAGAGTCTTCCGAACGCAAGTTGAATAGGCGTACATTCAGAAATTTTCCGTAAAGTTCAGAATACAGATATTGTATTCATATCTCTTTCCTGACACTTTTGTTTTTGACCTTTGATGTTACCTCATCCATTTCTAAAAAAAACTCATTTCAGTGATGTTTTTTTGTTTCTTATTCTTTGATTTCAAACTTGAACATATAAAACTTACAAATTGTAAAAATTGTTCCTTTTTTCGATAACCCTGGAAATTTCCTTGAAAACCTAAAAGAAATGCAAAAAGGACATTTTGCAAACTGCTTTGACAGTATTATAAGTTCGTTTTAAAAAATATTTTGACAAACATTAATGTCAAATTTGCAAGTTTGAGTAATAAAATTGGCCACCTTAAAACAACAATTTTAGTTGATAACTTAATTTATTATTCAATGTTAATATTTATCAAAATCAAGGTATTGTTTAATATAAAGCAGAGGTGTAGTAACTTACTTTATAATAATGAAGTTATTGTATACAGGCCATTTCATTTATGATTGTGACAACCGTTGTTCTTGGAGACCGGACACAATATCATGTGCAGGGTCATCAAGGTCCCTACTCTTATAAATTCGGTTATGACACTGGACCAGGGTAAATTTACCAGCAGCTAAATGTCTAAACAGTGTCACGAAGTGGCACTTAATGAGGTCTCATGTATTGTGTATGATTTTTCAGACAAGGCTACAAACGTCAGTTCCGTCATGAAGAGAAGGATGGACATGGAGTAGTTTATGGGAAATATGGCTATTATGATAAATATGGAAAACCTATTCTTGTACATTATAGAGCACATCCGTATCATGGTTTTCAGGTACTTAAAAATGGAAAATATTATTAAAAATGCTTAATTTTCTTCACTTCCTATGTAAATATATCATGTACAGATCATTATCGTAGAGAGCAGTTGTTTGGTACAGTATTTACTGTATTTGCGAATCCTGTTTGATTCTTTTGATTGTTGTGTTGGAGCTTATTTTATGAAATTGATTAAATTTGTAAGTTTCATCTGTAAATAAAATGTGCAAGTTGTTACACTTATAGAAAGTTGTATTTAAATTCTATTTGTTATTTGCACTTATATTTTAGAATTTTCTTTCTAATATTTACTTAGGGGTTGGACATCTCTGCTAAAGATATATTGAAAGAAAGCTCAGGTTTCACCGTTTGCTTTTAAAATGGTGGCAAATTTGTTAACATTGCTTAAAAGGGATTCATAGATAAAATAGTAATGTAAATGCTGGCATTGAACAAGTTTCTGCCAAGTTATTCATGTATACAGTATTCTATATATTACACATGTCACAATTGTCATATAACTTTGTACATGTAGGCTATGACTTCTTTGAAATATTTTGAAACCTTGATTGTGACAGACCAATGGCCGTTTTCAACTAACGATTAACAAATGAAAATTTAAACGATATTCTGAGTAGTGAAAAAGAAAATCAAAAATCAACTTATCTTGAAAAAGATTTTGATTTTCTTTTTTGAAAATGTGTGGACATTTCTCCCATTAATTGTATTTACCTCATTAATGGAGGTCAACAATTTTTTTCATACAAATTATTGAAAGAAATAACTCAACATTTGCAACTACACTGGTAAATGGCTTTAATAATTTTAAATATTTTTCTCTCATTTACAACAGGTTTCAATTAAATTTATTCTGAGATTAAAACAGATTTTCGCAACCAGATACGCGTGTTTGAATCTGGATTAGTGACTAGTCCAATTATTAACAAATTTTATTTCCGGAATAATGTTAGTGACTCATAAGTTAATATAAAAAATACTTTGGATTGTATTATTACAATAAGTCTTCATTTTTAAAAAAAAAATACTAGTTACCTAATTTTGAAAACAAAAAGATGCATTCAAGCTTAAAATCACGAGCAAGAGGAATTGAACTGTTGATGTCCAACCCTTTTTGGTATCTTAATTCGCATTGTTTTCACTTCAATGAATAATGGCGGAATACCTCTTAAATTACTTGCAAAATGGCATTATTGTAGACCTGCAATTTAACTAAGGATGTCGAATTGCACGTTAACGTTTTCACGAATGGTCGTTTTTCTATTTTTTTTTTGTCTTGGCTATTTTAATTCCACTCTTTTACAGTACATCCTATCTTAAAAGGAATCCTATCTCCAACCCTGCAGACATGCAATACATCCCTAATGATAACCACCTACAGAAAGTTCATCTCTTCTATGGTGCCTTTATAGAACTGCAAAAGTGTACCACCGTCTTACAGAACAACTACTAAACCACTAACACTCCCACATACTGTACAAATTCTATTCGTAATAAAATTTATTTTAACACTCAATTATGCGTATAAAAAGTCATTATTAAAGCGAGCGAGGCCAGTACGTACCTCGAAGCGGATCTTCTCTCTCTATCTTAAGATTTGCTGAAGCCTTGATTTTTTTTCAATTAAAAAAAGAATAACAAAAATAGATTTACATGTATTTTCATTTGTCAACGTCATTTTTTGGAATATTATTATTATTAACTCGCAAAGTTAATTTGCTTATAATGAACAAATATTTTCCGGATTTAATATGATAAGGGGTTAACATATAGCAGTTATAATTGTAAATCTGAAAATATTTATGGAAAGGGACACTGTAACCTTTCCGGTGTGGAATTTAAATTGAAGGGTATTGGCTTTTTATATCATTTTAATATCTTAGATCCATGATTAACGACATCACTGCCACTTAGCGATAAACACGCACTGAACCCTTCAGCAGATGGGTTGACCTACATTTGTAGTGATAGGAGATGATACCACTCAAGCAGAAACATGTTTGGTAGAACTCCTGTAGATGGTACCGTGAATGTAATTTTCCTTATATTTTTTCTTACCAGAAAAAACCAATACATTTTTATGATTTGATGAGTTATCATGCGTTAAATGCAATTTTATTCCGTATAACTAAGATTAATTTTATTTTCAATTGGATTTAAGATAGGCCTATTCGAAATACAAATCTTGTCTGATAGATAAGATGCACGCATTCCCATTGATAAAATCTTAGCTCAAAGCAATATGTGTCGGATTATGACTTGTCAAAATTATTTTTTTCTCATGCAGTATATCAGAACAATGAATATGAATCAAGTTACATGAAAATGGTCGGATGTCAAAATTGATGGCTTAAGTTAAAGGGTCAGTAATCATGTTGCATTGTGAATTTGACCTAAGATAAAAATGTAATCCTCGAAAGGAAGTCAACCCGTTCTATATTTTGTGAGGTTTATTCCCCCAAATGAGGATATCATACAATGATTGCCATTACAATCAACTGTATTTGTCTAAAATTATTTGAAACTTTTTTCCTTCATGGAACTGTTTCGAAAAATCAAATAAATGATATGCAAATAATTTTTCGAAGTTACAGCTTCCGTAACTTATGCTCAAGTTCAACTTCTGTCTTCAATTCATACATTTTTTTTTCTAAAAACGTTTTCTCAAAAACATATCTTTTAAAATATTTTTTTTCTAAATAAAGTGTCAGAATATTTTGGATGCGCTACAAACTGACCTACAGTATGTCTGTAAAATGTTTTACTTTGTTCATAAGCAAGTCTTCTAATTTACATTTGAGTAACATATCTGCATTTTCTTGCTTGCAATGGCCATTTGTTAGGAACTATTTAGTCAAGTATTTATATTTCTAAAAGCAATCAAGTATCAATGTACAATATATTTCCTGAACAAGTAGCCTATACATGTGTATCCGAAATTATATGAAAAGAAGTTCAACGTTACTTTAAATTCTGTAAAATTGTCTGTAGGAATAACGCTTTTATTAAATATGCGCAAATGTTTTCATGTGTTTATCACTTAAAAAAATCGTATATTCATTTTTGATCAATGTAGTCTTATTTTTACTCTAGTCTCTAGAACATTTAAAATTTGAAAGATGTGAGGTATTGCCGTAAATCTATTTAAACTTTATATAAAAACTACATATTTGATGACATTCAGAGGAAACCCAGGGTTCCCACTGACCTGGAAAAGTCAGGGAACTCGAAAAAGACCTGGAAAAGTCAGGGAAGAAGGGTTTATTTTGAAAAAGTCAGGGAAATTCAACGCAGTCAAGGCGATTTAAAATTAATACTGCTACAAGGTTAGCTTCGGGCTCATTTTCCGAGTAGAAGTTTGCAAAATTTTCCACGTTTTCCGAGTACAAATTTGCAAAATTTTTCACGTTTTCCGTGTACAAATTTTCAAAATTCTCTAGGTTTTCCGAGTACACATTTTCCACATTTTCCGAGGACAAAATTGCAAAATTGCTCACTTTTTCCGAGCACACTTTTTTAACATTTTCCGAATACAAAATTTTCATGCAGTTTTTTTTAAAAAAATTCTTTGTTAATTTTCAAAATTGTCGTTAATAAATTTAAAAAAATAATTTCTGATGTCAATTTTGGAAAATATGTAAATTTTTCACGTTGTCATGGGTAAGGGAGATTTTTTGAGAACCTGGAAAAGTCAGGGAAGTTGAAAATGAAATTTCTGGGGGAACCCTGAAACCGTTTAGAACTGTCATTGCAAAGATTGATCCAGTTGTTATCTATGCATTGAGTTTAAATTCTGCAGTATTAAGTTTTGTATAAATGTACCGGTGTCTTCAACAACTACTGACATCTGACGGAGTATGTTTGCATTCGTCATTCAGAAAATAATTCCTTGAGGGCGCTGCATTCGGCCTTCAAAAATAAAATCCACCTTTTCAGGTTATTCTCCTCGATGCCCACTACATGCATAGCCACGTGAAATGACCGTGACCACTCCTTTAGTGTTCTTATATTCAAGGTACAAAACCTTAGCGTTCCGCCCATCAATACAAGAGTGGAAAACGCAATCATTCGCAACAAACCCTTCATTATACATCTTAAAAACATGATTCATAGGTTATTTTTTCCCCAAAAGTTATATAAATCTTAAACGTACAAAAATTTTCTGACTCAAATTGTGCTTGCACTTTCAGAATTTTTATTTTTATTGTATTTTGTAGTTTGGCTTTAGAAATATTTTTCACCATTTTAAAACGAATTCTTCTCAAACAAAAGAAAACGTGTATGATAATATAATAAGGGATATCTGACGTATCACATGCTGGAAAATAATTCAAAATTGTCTTTATTGCCGAATTCGGGCATTTGTTTGGAATCAAAATAACTTTTGTTCATATGTTGTTCTCACATTTAGTTCGAATTCTAAGAAACAAGTTTCTTTTCTCAATTCATGTTGCTAAAACATTGTTCCAATAACGTCTTTGTGTGTTTACTCGTTCTGATCTTCAAATTGACCATTGTAATGCAAATTGTATGTTTGAAAAAAGAAGCCAGATTTGTTAATTTTATTATTCGCTGTATAATCGATTCAATGAAGCTCGATAATAACTACTCATATTTGACTAATGTCCATATTTATACGGTAGTTTCAAAGAAAACCATTCAGACTAGACTGTTATCAGATGAGGCGAAATTACCGTAATAAGATACTTCGCATTCATTACATGTATTTAAAAAGTTGAACAATGGAAAATGAAAATTCGTGAATTGGATAGGTTATGTTAACACTTTTACTCCAACCCCTGAACCTCATAACACTTGAGTAACACATTAAAATTGTTGGTGTAGCCTATTAAAGGAAGGGTTCTTTTATGTTAATTGTCACCAGGGGGTCCCGAAATTCCTTTTATACTGCGATTTCGTGATCAAGAGAAATTTATTCCGTCATTATTTTGCAATAGAAATTGCGACCGAGGCATAGCTAGACCTATATTTAAAACCATTTTACCATTGTCTATAATCACAATGGCATTTTGACAAATTGATTGGTGAACCTTTACCTACTTTTATGGGCTAATGTAAATATTTTGCTCCGATAAACAAGGCTATGATCTTAATTAGAAGCCTACAGGTCTGACTTATTAAAACACTAAAACCGCTAAGAAAGCACTAAGGCACTGAATTTGCAACTAATCTTCCATGCTTAATCTAAATTATGGTACCTTAATCTAAATAGCACTGTGTGCGTGTCTCTTTTAATTAACTTTTAATCCGGGATTGTGTTTCTCTCGAAAGTGTTGGAAATCAATTACATTTCTTTTTTCCATAAGAGGGCAAGCACGGCTACTTAAAATATGCGAAAACTTAATTTTTTACTATCACAGAACAGATGTTTATTTTAAACAAAAAGGAACAATGCAGCGTTAAGAGACGGGACAATGAATTTTTGAATTTCACGGTTACGACCTCAAAAATAGACCAAAATCAATGCGGTGTAAGAAATTAAGCCGAAACTATGGCTTGTTCTGCTTTTTTACCCATTGTCTTTTTCATGTTCTTCAACATTTTCTTAGTATAGGCACAATCTTGGTCAATGTTCAGCTCGGTGCTTGACACTGGCGACATTGCTTATCTCCTTAACCCTTTGCCACCATGGGTTATTTTGTCTTTTTTCAAGATCGATGCATTTGCATTATCATGTCTACACGATTTGTTTGCATGCAGATAGGACACTAATCATTAACATGCACGATTTATATCCGAATGATTGATTGCTTTTTGATTATCAGAGATATTTTACGAGTGAAAATTTGCATCGAAATAACCTTTTTTTTTGTGGTCCATTGCAGTTTACCGGTACATGACTATAACATCCTGAATGTTACAAATACCGCAACAGTATTTTTACGAGTCAGAAAATAAGCCGTCCTCTAACTACCTATGTTTCTTGAAATCAAGGGAAAATATTGTATGAATCGGTATCATACTGTATTTATATGACTATTCAATTTTGATAATATAGATAATTTAATAGTACATCGTAATTTGTATTAGATATTTGGAATACAGAAATTTGGTCGAATTTTACCTCATTGCAT
This sequence comes from Megaphyllum sjaelandicum, assembly GCA_034698745.1. Classification (NCBI taxonomy): domain Eukaryota; kingdom Metazoa; phylum Arthropoda; class Diplopoda; order Julida; family Julidae; genus Megaphyllum; species Megaphyllum sjaelandicum. The sequence continues at coordinate 2,898 of JAQGBX010004216.1, read as the reverse complement.
TTTTTTTTGTTTTTATCATTATCAATAACATCTACAATTTTAACATGTTGATACATAGGTATTGTTATTTTTCTCTTTAAAGAATGGCTAAAATTATTTTGTAGATGTAAGGATTTCAAAATATCTCACAAATCTTTTGAATATGCTAGTAAATTCATGACCCGTCCTAAAAAAATATATCAATATTTCCTTGTGATAAACTGAGCGGCGCCAAAGCATAATTTAATTGCATGTATCAATATATTAAAATGCAGGACACATTGCATTTAATTGCATTTCTACGATAACGTTACAAAAATGTGAAAAAAGTCGCATGTAACCGTCGAATCCTTCAGTAAATTAAACATGAAACCTGATGTAAGGGGAAATCTAGATAAATTTCAGCGTGTCCTGTTTTGACGCCAGCATTGATTAGTATCTTAACTTCATCCCATTACGTTCCCATGAATCATTCACGTGCTAAGCCATTATAAACAAGTCGATTTTGTAGAATTTCGATTTTTGGGAATTTTCCCCAGCCTATTTTTAGCAAATTTGCGTCGGTGGACCAAGTTTAGGGCGACTGTCATGGCAGATTTAATGCTACTGCAGACTACGCAAATCCTTAAAAACGAAGGATTTTGTCAAAGAAATTTTACTTAGCTAGCATGTTCTTTAGCAGTATGAGGGAAACATTTGGCGGATAACTTTGACCTAAATTTTGAATGTCCAAAAAACATGTCCGCCCCTCCCTTAAGGTGTTAAGGTGAATGAAGTCTTCGTGTTTAGCAATTGGACAGCATGGCGAGCCATCAGTACACGCAGAGTCCTTGAGTTTTAGGATGTGGAGTTATGTCTGTGTGGGAGACAATTGTGCATATCACTCCGCAGGGATTGAAACACGCTTTTCATTTTGATAAGCAACATTTTGATCTTTGAAAAGCAGTCGTGAAATTTGGGTAGACAGTATATTTAATTCCGGCTTCTTCGTTCATTGTCAGATCCTACAGTATATGGCAGTTATGGTCTCGTTTGCAATGTTGATAAAAATCATGTGATTTGTCCATTTTGAAGGCCTGCCCAAATACAAGATGAAATTTAACATCTGATTTTTTAAATCTTAAGAAAACTAAAACCTTTTTTTGTATTCAAGATTCTTTTTAGCAGCATCCAAATGTGCGATTCGAATTTTATGCGACCACGACTGCTTTATATTGTAGAGGTTTGGATATCAATTTCGAGAGGTTTGTTGAAAACTTCTCATTTTGTGTGCATGTTGGATTCCCAAATACCAAAATATAAGTTTTGTCCCGAGATAGAAATTTGGTATTAGAGGGTACATTCACGTTGAAGCTTATTCAAGTCGCTTGCCAACCAGTGTCGCTAAGTGGTAAGCGTCTATAATACCTCTAAGCGACACTAGTTGGTAAGCGACTGGAATAAGCTTCAACGTGAATGTACCCATAGACGCATATACTGTAGGCTATGCAGTATGTCTTATTTTATGGACAGAAATTTCATAAAATTTGATATTCAATCAAAACGGTGCTTCGTTTTTCTAGTTTAGATCGGTTCTTTTGCCACGGGCACGGGTTTCTTAATTTGCATTTAGCTCTAGAAACTTTTACAAATATATTTGCAATCTGAATAGTCTTTATAAATGCAGTCTTTCATGTATTTGGATAATACTGTATCATTACATCATTTTCTAAACTATATAAAGCATGGTATCCCAGTTTTAGTACTATGTTATTGCTTGATCGATAACAAATCGGTGTCGTAAATTGCATATCGGATTTATTTCCTTTCAGTAACTGTGTGCTTTAATGAAGCATTGTTCTTCGCAACACATGCCTTTTAATTTGGGAAAAAACGATTTCAACTGTTCTCATAAATGTCTTAATACATAAACTTCCCGGTTATTTCGCCGTTATGCGGATTTCCATGAGAGCGCCTTCTCGTTTATACCTACAAATTACATGAATTATGAATTTCCAATTCGTGACATAGCCAGATCGTGTCTTTGTAATGTACCTTATTTATTGTCCTATTTCTGCGTTTTCTGCCTCCATTTCTTGATTTATTTGGCGTTTATATATGCTCATTGTCTAATTACACGGCGATGTATGAGGCCGAAAACTAGCCAAATTAGTTGTTAATCTCACTTTGCTCCACTTGCACTGAAATAAGGGTTTTTATTCATTTTTAAAAGCACTAAATGTACCATGATTTTTTTGCAAACTGCATACTTAGTTGATTTTTCATACCTTTTCTGCGGTTAATCGAAGGGCATTTACAGAGGAACCATTTCATACTACTGTTTTCACACTACTACTTGTGAGATCTTTTTGGTATTGCAATAATTTGCAGTTAATTAATAGTGTATGCTTGCATTTTATGCGTCATACCTTTATGAGAAACATTTGTAATGTGATTTTTGTGATTTGTTTGATGGTAATCTATTCTAGTGAGTTGTGACGATCTTGATAATTATGGCATGTTGGGTGTTTGCAAACTGCATTATTAGGCGTACACTTAGGTGATTTTTCTTACATTTTCTGCGGTTTAATAACTTATTCATTGAAGGGCATTTACAGAGAGGAGCCATTTCCTTAATTATTTTACAAAACACTACTACTTGTGAGATCTTTTTGCTATTGCAATAATTTTAAGTTAATTATTCTTCATTGTATGCTCTATACCGTGTAAAAGAAACATTTATAATCAGTTTGTGATTTGTTTGATATAGTAATCCATTCGAGTGAGTTGTTACGATCTTGATACAGTAATCGAGCAAGGTGGCTTAGAGGTTAGCATCCTCGTCTTGCATTCGGTAGACTCGGGTTCGGTTCCCGGGTCGGCTATCTTCGATTGTGGTTTTCATGGTTTCCCACAATTTCTCCAGGTGAATGCTGAGAT
>JAQGBX010004215.1:0-15746 GCA_034698745.1 Megaphyllum sjaelandicum | reverse complement strand
ATATTTGACATGAAATCAATCGGCAAACGCTTGTTAATATAAAACACTAGACAAAATCTTTTACAGTAAATTGCATTCTTTGCCAGGGTTACTGCAAAAACGATGTAACGATCATTATTTATTTTTGCAGGGACAATTAGCTTAAAGGTATTTAACATTGATGGACCAGAATCCCCTCAAGTTGGCAGTGAAATCACTCTAACCTGCAATTACGATCCATACAATAGCGAAGTATATTCAATCAAATGGTACCACAAAAACAGCGAATTTTACCGTTTTTTACCTAATGATCAACCGTCTAAGCAAATGTTTATGCAACGCGGACTTGAAGTGTTGGTAAGTCAAAGTGCTCATTTCCACGCTTCGAAGATAGTTTCCGGCATTTGATTGAATATAATCTATAAAATTTAATTTTTTGGATTACATGTAGGTATGGGGAATTTGATGTTTCGAATTTGATGTTTCAAATTTGGTGAAATTTGGACAAAAATTCATGCGCGGGAAATTCAAAATGGGAAATTTCCAATTACTAGTTAATTCCCTTCGTTATTTGTGGGAAAACAAGTAACTTTATGCCTAAACCATCTTCGAAAACCGTACACCTAATTCCCAATACCTAATACCCTCACTGTATTTTTTGTTTGAAATTTGCAGCTGGAAAAGTCGGATGATAAAAAAGTGACAATTGTAATCGCAAGCATAGCTGCAAATGGTACATACTTGTGTGAGGTAAACCTGGACAGCCCCACTTTTGCTACGGACCGTGCCTACAAACAAATTCATGTTCGAGGTTAGTTATGGGCCAATTCCGCTGCTAAATGACCAGAGCTTCAAAACACCGGGGCATTAAATAACATTTATTATCGAGAAAAAAAAGGTGCGGGTCAAGGGTAGCGGTGATGAACAACTACGTTTGCAAACGAGGTCAAGCAGTTTGAAAAGCAAGTTGCCACAACAAATATTTATAGTCTCAGATGACCATCCGTTTACAATTAATTGATGAGCATTTGCCAAACTCGTGACAGACGATCAGCCTCGACCAGCATAGACAATTAGTTTACGAAAACTTACAAGCATGCAACTCACTCTAAAGCAAACATAATTGTTTATCTAAAGTTTTAAAATTTAAGATGGCAACAAGGGAGTATTGCAGGGTTCAAGTAGATAAATGTTGTTTTAGTTATAAATTTTCTTACTCATTTCAAAACATGAAGGAAAATTCGTTTTTGCTAAATGTAATTTAAATTGAAAGAAGCCTAACTACAAAATAAAATACAACAAAAAAATAAATGTACATTGTATATGTACATGTATTGTCGATTGATAGCAGCTTGAAATCCCTCCAGGTTTGATATTTTCGGTTTTTTTACCTTTATTTAAATACTGTTTTGCAAAACTCTTTGAAACTTAGAGATGTTTCAATAAACCATTTTTCATAAGATGTTTATTTCAGTATTTAGGAAAATTAATTAATTTTAGAGATTTTAACACAAAAAAAAACAGTTATTGCCTATACTTTTTTTTACCAAAAAAGCTCAGTATCGTCAACAATAACAGCGTAAGAGTGTTGTTGTTTGTAATGTAGCAAAGCGACAACTGCATCTGTCCATACGAGCATGTACAACCAAACAAATTTGCGATCATTTTAAGAAGTCGAATAAAATTACGGGTATTTCAGATAAACCATCGATTCCAAAGGAGCCAGTTTGTAATCCAGAAAAAGAACATTTTCGTCCAGAGAGAACATATTTGCTTAAATATGAGCTGAACGCAACAACGCAAGCTCCAATCGCCACGACGAAAATCTCAGGATTTTTCATCACTTGCGACGTTCAACTTGATGTCGATGGAAAATGTCACTACAAATTAAATGTTTGTCGAAAAAAAAAAAATTTGGGCAGATATCAGTTCTTTTAACTGGACTATATACTGGACAACTATTTTTTTTTTGTATTTCAAAGGTACCTAGCTGCGATATAAAGCGTCCTGATGATGGCCAAGAACACCCCAATTCTAGAAAGTTTTCCACAGCTATGTCCCGGTAATAACAATTTATAAGTCCAAATTACAATTTATGTAATTACTGCATCATATCTGTTCAGATGGTGATTAATACGGAAAAATTACTTAAAGTATTTCATTTAACATAAATAAAATTACAGTTGCAATTAGTTTACCTACATGTAAGTTTTGCAAATCTAGAAAAAATTGTATCTTGCAATTATAACTTGTCTTAAACTCATCTAAATGAAATTGAAATGTTCCTATAAGATGAACGAACACTATAATCTTTGCAGCCACCATGTCCAGTTTTCGATGTTTAATGGAACCATTGAAGAGGTGGTTGCACACAAAGATGAAACTTTGCAGTTGATGAACTTTAAACGAGGGATAATGTCGACCCTTTTAGCTAAGAGATATCCGTCCAATCTGCCGCACGATCCTCAATATCAAGTATGGTAGCACAGTGATCATTGCCGAACATAAAGAGAAACATTGTATTCTGATAGCCATATTTTATTCAGATAAGAACTGACGTTCATGGTACCTGCCCAGTAACGTATTACAAGAACAGATCAGAATGGTGGATAGTGAAAGATTTGAACCAATGTCATTTTCCAAGTCGATCTGATTGGCCTTACAGCCCACTGTCGCTAATTTGGAACACGGTATGCAGAATTAAGTACTATGCCTTAAAGTCTAAAAGAGTAAAAGAAAATAACACTAAGGGGCAAAACTAATCAATGATTTGCGAGCGAATTTAACCATCAGTTATCTTTCGAATATTTCGTGTTGTATATGAATCAATTCGATTCAGTACGGTATACCATACAGTCAGCACATGCATGTACAGTGTTATGTGCCAAGGGAGTCACTACTTAAAATGCAAAAAAGTTTACAAAAATGTCGCAGAATTACCGTTTTGGTTTCTCGCAAAAACACTTTTTGTTTCAATCAAAATTGTATTTCCAGGACAATAAATAAGAAAGAAAAATTTTAGAAAATTAAAAACCAAAAAAATGTTGCTGAAATACATTCATGTAAAAAAAACTCCAAAATTATACAGTACATGAATTTTCCATAGGAAAAAAATTTCCTAAAAAAACTTCAAAGAAACAACAAAAAACAAACAAACTACCTTTGTAATATGTCATTTTTAAGACGTTTTCAAGAAACATCCTTGCTTTTCATGATTACTATAATAGGCCTACTAACTTAACTTTAACGAACTTATGCCAAAATCCACCTTTTTACAATAAGACTTTCGTTATAAGGGGAACATAATTGTTACATAATTGTTTTCGTAATGCTTTGTTGTATAGATAAAAACATTTTTACCTTAAAATGCATACATCGGACAAAATTGTAATGCAAAGTCAGACAATTGTTTTGAAAATTTTCTCATGATCTAGGTGATGTAAGATGAAAATGTTATGTTTAATTTTTCATAATTTTTCAAATCTAATACAACATGTGCAAGGAGCAAACAAGTAATAAAATACCTCAAGGCATTTACACTTTTTTGCTTACAGAGTTTTATTCATTCACAAGTCATAAATCGTAACGTGGAATGTCGATACCAGTATGATTCTGATGGAAATCTGAAGGATGCGAAATGCACAGAACAACACAGTTTACACGTGAGCTCCGAAAAATGTTCTGGCGCCATGGTTCATGTGTTCATAGAGTAAGATACCAAGTAGTACTTTACATAACGTAGCCTGCAATACCCCAGAAAAAAAAAACAATACACGCTAATACGTTGTCCATCATCTCCTCACAGATCAAATTTAAAGTTGAAGGAACACAGAAAGTTGGCATCATGGACGAAGGAACTAAACTCGAGCAACTTCCACCGAACAGGGATACAGTATGAATACGAGAGGGTTAAGAAACCGATTAAGAACCCAAAGTTTTTCGTCGACAAAGGTGAAAAACATGAACAATATGAGTGATTACCTTATGGTTTAATAACAATAAGGTCGCTGATGAAGTAACAAATCATACTTTACAACATGGATTGGTTTGCTTTTTTTCTGATGTTTTGGTTCATATTTGAGACAACCTAATGCCTGTGCAATTCCAGCTATAGCCTTGCTATCAGAACTGCCGACTGATTCGGAAAAAGTGATCGATCCTGAAACCGGAAATACATTCGATCGGTTGATTGATCTGCTGAGAAAATCCCCGGATTTGTCAATTCTGCCAATTGCCAACATCACACGATGCTGGAATTCCGAAAAGTGCTACGACTACGATGTTAAAAATACAGAGGCAAGAAACATTCTGAATGCCAGTGTTGAAAACGGTGTCCTAAGACTACAATCTATGAAAGTATTTTGAACATCACACCATGTTCAAAAAACTTTCATAGACTGGATTTTTAGGACACCGATAAAATGGAATATTTTCTTCTGAGAATTAGTAATTTCACATTGTTACATGGTTTTAATTGTTTTCAAATTTAAAAAGATGGCAAAGGTGGTCATTTCCCTTCGTTGATACTGAAAATATCTATTTTATGCAAAAATTATCTTCCAAAAAATTCCCACAGATAGGAAACCTTATTAACTTTACTAAATCCTACTTGAGCACAATTAGTGTAACGAACAAGCTGCTTTTCGATGCTTTGTACTGCCAAGAAAATGCCCTGTTAACATTTTATCCACGTTACAGATTCAGCGAGGGCTGATATGGAGAAATGCCTTAATTCAATGCAACACAGTGTCATGCACTCGGGCTTTCCGAATGATGCTGAGCTGGGATTCCAGATATCTGCAGCACGTAGTCAGCAAAACTGACTTGCATTTGATTTTTCTAGCATGGAAAACCTCGAAAGTTGATGATATTGAACACATCCAGGAGTTTTTGGCAAGTTACTCACGTGACTTACGAACTGCATTGAATCAGTGGCATGATGAAAAGTCTATAAACGTTCTTTCTTTTTTAGGAAATCGCAAAAATGCGACCAGACGACAGATTCCTGCTGACAGCGTTGGCATCCATCATCCATGATTACTGGGACAATCACTCAACCTCATTTAGATCAAATGTAGGTTTATACTTACATTATAGATATTAGATACTTGCTCTAAGCCTATACTAAAATGCAACGCTTATTTGTTATGCTAAAAACACGTGGGAAACCGAACAATATTTTGCTAGAATCTGTTTGATAAGTCTCATATTAGTTTCCTATTTGATTCATTGCAGTACATTTGCTGACAGCATAAAATTAGCTCTCAAAAATAACATGTGAGCGCATCTTTTAGTGGTCCATTCTTCATGTGAATTTTTCGACGATAATTTTGGAGATAAATGCTCACATTATTAATTTCCCACGCATTAATATTAAAATAATCAAGATTTTAATTTTACCTACATGTACTGTGTTACTGTTCGCTATACATGTTTATAGTATTGCATACTATAGTATATAGTACTTTATAGTATAGTATACAATTTTTGTTTAAAAACGAAAATTAAATGTAATTTTTTAAAATGTACCGTAATTTTTTTAATTTCTAACTATTTTCTTTCGTTACCTGTCGAAAAACAAATTATCAACAAAGACTATCATTATTTTTTTTATTCCTATTGTGGACCATATGCACTCTCTTAAACGTATGCAAACATCAGGAAAACAATAGTCAAAATTACTGTTGACGTTAACTGTATAACTTTATTTGTCAGATTCCTGCGGCATTACGCGAATTTGTAAAGTTAATAATGGAGCCAATTGGACGAAACTGCACCCCAGAACGGGGAAATTCTCATGCTGACGCGAATATACGAGCATCCCTGCAGGTATGGAAACATTAATCAAATCCAATCAAATCAAAAAAATTAAAGCAAATACTATTTTCTTTTAAATTTAGGCCATCGCCAATCTGGGACCATTATTTCAAAAACTTCATCCTATTTACATACACACGTTTGAAAATTGCATTATGAACGAAAAAGCACATTGGTCCACAAGCTCTTTGGTCATTCAGGTATCAACTTTGTTATTTTTTTCATAAAGACTTGAAAATTTCAAAAAGTTTTTAGGAAAAATAAGAAAACAGTGTCCCATTACAGGCCACCATCAACCTAAAACCAATTGAGATATACCATTTCCTGTTACGCATTTTGAAAGGGCAGCATATACATGTGAAACATGAAGATCAAGCAGCCGCTTACTTCATTATGGCCAAAAAATTTGGAGAAAATATGATGCCCGATATTTTGAAGTTGTTGGAACAAATTCAGAACGAAAGTCAATGGAACAACTTGAGAACATTAATTATTACTCATCTGAGAGCAGTGGCAAAGACATGGGATCCAAGTAGGATCAAGTAAGCTTGAGATTCATAAAGTATTTATCAGTATATTTCATTGAAAAAAATCACAAAAAGATAAACAGGAAATTTCGCCAGCAGCTTCGTAGTGTCGCAATTAATGCAGCCACAACTGCACAAGAACACTACCATTCAACATTTTATAAACATAAATAGCACAAGGTAGACTAGTCATACTATATTGATTTTGAAGTTAAATGTCGAAGATAGTTTCAGACATAAAATGACATATTTTTGTTGATTTTCTTTCTCTAGAAATATAAATTGGAACTTGCACTATGTTAAATTTATCACACGTCTTTTACAAGTTTTTAATTAATTTTTGAAATTAACGAGTGAAAAGTTGAAAACGCTAAATTTTGAACACCTAGTTATTGCACTTCGTTATCAATAGCATAAAAAGTACGGTGATCGAAATTGTGTTTACAATTTTAAACTATTACAAGTAAGGCAACTTATTAAATTTCAGATTTCAGGTAAATTCTTTGCCAAATTAAAAAAGTAGATTCTGATTCTATGAATGATAAACAATGTATATTTTCTAAGAGTGAATTATTTTAATACATTAAAACAAAACGTATTGATCACTAACCTTGATTTAAAAAACTAACTGCCTGTCAACGTTAAAACTTCGCATTTAATTTTCGAAGTGCATCAGGTGAATGCCAGGTTTGAAATGTTCTCTTCATATCAAAAAAAAATATCCTTTTGATATCAAAGATATCGAATGACATGCACATTTGCATGCATGAGCAAAACAGCAGCGTCCATAACTCCCTTTCTAATTTCCTTTAACATTGCATTGATTATTTGTCGTTTACGAATTCAAGATTTGTCAAAGCAATTCGAGAGGCGATGGCCCTCAAGCACAATCTCTTCAGAGCAATTCCTGAAGAAAAGATAGTCACCGAGTTCAGGGAAGGTGATTCGAAAATGCAAAAAATTCCATGGGATATCCATCTCGATGATGATTTAAAATTCGACGAAGGTTACTTCTCCAAATACGAAGAAACGAGTTACCAACTTATTTCTCCAGTAGTCAGAAATATATTGAAAGTTATTGGATATAAATTTAACGCGAGCAGTTTGCATAATGACGAAAGTTATCTTCCTTATGCCACTTGGTTGGAAAGTCAAGCGTATGCTTTTGGAAAGATGTTAAAAGGAAGTCACGTCTCACTGATAACAAGAGGTAAGATAAAGTCAACAATAACTTTGTCAAATCATTCTTTTTAACTAACAATTTGCTTATTCGCATCGCCAGATTTTAAGGAATCTATAGTAGCCTATATTAGTTTGGAATTTATCTGACATCTCATTTACATGAGTTTACAATGTTTTTATCGTTTTCCCATCCAGGTGTGACGGATTTGGTCCAAAAAATGGCTGACTATGCTGGCAGTGGTCAACTCGACATACCCACATTCCGCGGTATGTACCAGAATGCCCAAGAGTACCTTCAAAAGATCAAAGACAGTCAGCAACGCGCTAACATATCGAAAGGGAATTTCCCATACAATATCGACGAGACAATTCTGCAAAGCCTGGTCAAATTGCACAATGAACATGTAGCAAGAACACCGAACAGGACAACAAGACGAGAAGTTATTTTCCAGTACGGATCCTTTGGTACGTCTTCCTTTTATACCGATTTCAGTCTAATTCAAAACAAATTCAATACCTCACCACTTTGATGAATAAAATAAAGCAAAGGACGACTCGATATAGATAAATCCCATACGAATTGCTTTGTAAAATTGAGGACATTTTACTTTCCAAGCACCACAGACGATATTGGACTTGCACATAGCCAAGAACGGTTTTCTAAAGGATTTGGCCCAGAAATTTACGCATCAATACAATTCCAGATCGAACTACTGGAAAGTCATTGAAGCAGCATCGGAATTTCCGACACTGGCAGGGATACCGCTTAGGTGGACAACAGATGCTTATTTAATCAACAACCTGAAATTGCAAGTTGATACATGTGATAGCAGCAAACTTAAATTTGATGGCAACTTCAGGTAGGTGCCGTCTCAGAGATCATCAGTTTTCCATAATGTGTGCTATCTTTATAAATGATTGCGTGTCAAGTTCGACAAATAATCAGCATAATAGTTAAGAAAACGACAAAAATAATCTAATTCAATTTTTTTTCGGAAATCTGCAGTGCTTACAACCATGAACAGAAGTATACAAATCGGATAACCTGATTATAAAAATGCTTTATTTTTATGTGGTTGTTATTAATTAGTCGTTACCAACAGTGTCTGGTATCTTTTATGTAAAAAAATGATACAAATTCATCCTTTGCTGTTTTAAAAATAGTTTAACAACTATTTAATCAATTACATCCTTTTATCAGCGACTGAGCTTAATCAGAGTTTGGTGGCTTTGACAGAAAGGGAATTGCATCAATTATACCGGAGACAAACTAAGATTTAGGATTACAATACAGTATTATAACCTTTAAATAAAGGTATAAAGATATAAGAACATAGTTTATGAATCTGAAAACCCATTCACTTGTATAGCACATAAAGCCATCTTGGCATTGAAGCAAATCAATGTTGTAACCCATGTTGTGTTCCCTAAATACCCATGTGTTACCTAAATAAACTAATCGATCTCTTACTGCTCATACTTCGCCAACTGTCTTCCAATAAGAACCTACATGTATCTACATTGCAGTGGCGTTGGAACTCTGAAACAAAGTGTGCATCTTCATTTTCCAAAGTTTGCGAGTTCCGGTGCCGAATTGTACACCACCGTTTCCACCTCGTTGGGAGCAGCCGTTGACTTAAGTTGGGACATGAAGAAGAAGCACGTCCACGTTGGCCTAGAACTTCCTCAAAGGCCTATGCAGTTGTTCAGCTTCAAGTATTAGTTTCAGCAACAACTATTGCTGATTGTTCAGTCTTAATGCTAAGAACAACTTACTGTACATATTCTGCTTCTGCTTTCAGGAGGACTCTTTCAATGGTGAATAACAATCCCAACAATTACAAAGACAACCCAACATTTTATGATGAGCGTGTGAATAATAGCTGGTGTTCAGACGCACTGAGTCGCATCATTGGATTTAGGATATGCCAAAGTCATTCCTTCGTCAATGTTTCCAAAGACTCGTACAGATCGTGTTCAGTGCTGGCTGCAGGAGACTCAAGTTGGAATTACACTGCAGATTACATCGCAAAGTGAGTGTTAAAGTTACTGCAGCATATGCAAATACGTGTTCTGCAACGTTTTTCCAACTTTATTGCAGGCACAAAGTGGCATTACAGTTTGAAACTGATTTGAAGCGAAGTGACGTGTTTCAAGCGGAGTTAAAAACTCGTGGTTTGTTATGCTATACATTTTAATTATCCTTTAATGTTAATCAGGTTATCTGGTTATAAATAACAATAGGATAACAAATCAAAAAAACTACAAGTTAATCGTGATTTCTTGTACAAGTCGTTTCAAATTACTATGAAGCATATCATTTAATTTCTTTACCTATGGAAATTAAGAATTTGACAAAACCAAAACTGTTCCAAAATTAAATTCACCTTCAACGAATAACTTTGCGAACTTTGGACGAATAAGCAGTATGTACACGCTAGACCATTCATATGGCGAATTCGACTCACCCAAAAAGTGTACACCAGGTGTATGCTACAAGGTAAGGCATAAGTCTGTTAAATCGGCACTATTGCAGGCAGCAGGCGCAAGAAGACTTTTCTTTTATGTGATGCAAACCACTTCCTTCTTGTGATTTTAAAACTAATCCCTGGCATTTTATTGGGCAGATGCAAACAATCATAATCAATTTAACACTGCAATCAAGCTGTCACACGAAGTAAATTCAGACAGAAATGAATTCCAAACGACAATAGTAGCGCCTTTGTTGCCAACATTTGAAATCATGGCGAGCAAAAAAGCTCTGGAGAATGATGGGTTCCACATCAAGGCAGACGTGGCCATTTTACCTTCACACAGGACGCATATCGAATATATGGTAAAAAAGATAATGTCATGATATTGTAACTATTGTTTCCACATGAGACGGAAGTATAAGAACCCCCTACTTCCAGGAAAAAACAACCGTGAAGCAACTTGCCGAATCGCAAATGAACAGCAAGCTAACTTCAAATGCCAGCAGCAAACTTGTCGATGTGAAAACTTCAGAAACGACATACAACTACAAGAGCTCTACTGCCTTTTACGAATTTAACCACACATCTTACAAATTTCCCCACGCTAAATATTCTGACACGATTATCGTTTCCAATGGGCAAGTAATCAAGTAGGTTCTATTATAGACAAATGCGTTGTTTTCTCAAAAATATATTTTTTTCAGCATGTATTTGGTGAACATGCACCAGGAAATTAAGTACTCCAGTCCACGTGGCCTCCTGCCTGAAGAATCTCACACCACTATTGCACTGCCAAAGAAAATATACACGATGACAACACTTAAAAAAGTCACTCCATCACGTGAAAACACCGAAAATTACACCAGCAGTTTTCAGCTCAACATCTCCGCAAGTGATCCAAAAACCAAAAAACTTCTGGTATAACGTAAACAAATCATGAAAACAGTACAACCTCATTTTCATACAGTATCATTTTGTTAAAAGATAGTTATAGGCATACAATGAGATATCTTCAATTTTTTTTATTTTACTTAAATGGTATAGATAATGCATGATACACTAGTAGCTAGAAATTAGGAATTTCCCACGCACTCATATAAAATAAATGTGAAATTGTCGAAATTTAATTATTTGACTTTATTTACAAAATAATCTTTGGAGAAAAAAATACCATAGAAAATAGACGTTAAAACTCCATAATTTTGCAATAGATGTGAGATGCATTTGTTCATTTGATTGCATTATCTTGATTGAGCGATGCTTAAAAAGTGCTATATTTCAAGACCGGTGTTGAAATCATGTTCAAACTACCTTTATTTTCACAATACTTGAACGTTCTTTACTAGGATTTCTTCAATGTCACCAACACGTTTCAAAGCAATAGTAATGATGGTGCAGACGTTACATTTTTGGATGTGAATGTCACAGTGCCTTACTTTTCCGGAACGATGCAAGTTTCAAGCAAGCTTCACAAAAGCGTTCCTTTTAGCAGAAGTGTAATAGTTATCTTGAGGAGAGAAGAGTTGCGTGGTCATGGAGTTAACACTGTGAGTGCCATCATTCTACGAATCTCCTTTAAGTGTTATTTTTGAGAATTCATAATTAATGGTAACATATTTTATCATTTTTAGGACATGAAATGGTGGACCCCAAAGAATGCAAATGCGGTCGAATCACTGATCAGTTATGCAAAACTGACTTTCGGAGTTCAAGACATGCACAATGACGACTGGGATACGTGTGCGAGTTGCAAAAAGCCGGCATTTTTTATAGGAAATCGAAAATATAGTACCAGTTTGCACTATTTACCGAGTACGCCATATCGCTCACCATTCGAAATTTATTTCCAGTCAACACCGACTTACGTTATGGCACCAAATAGAATGTAAGGAAAATATCAATTAGGTAAAAATTGCTAAAGCAAAAATACGTGAATTAATACTTTTTACAAATTCAAAAAAGGTGCATACATTTCTGAGCAACTAGAACGTTTGCCAAAAAGCATTGAATTTGCCTTGAGCGAAGTATCTTTAGTCAAATGCTAAATTAACGAGCTATAATAATATTTAGTTAAGCTTAAATAAGTATAACATCAAATGTCATATTTTAGAGTTTTTTGCGGATTATTCGGAGGTTCGATTAACCGTGGAAATCCATTTCTTTACCTCATCGGATAATCGGGAGTCAAGTGTACTCGCGATGTGTCATTAATTTTTACTTGCAATTCGTAAGGTCATGCAGGCACGAATAATTTCTGGAAAAAAAACTTCGATAGCAGCCTTGGGCAGAGGATATAATATACCACACAACTGATAATTCCTTGTTTTCTTGCAGATATAAACGCAATTATTCCATAGAAATTCCTTCAGCAAATGCCATAATAGATGGACAACTTAATTTTGATGGCACCCTAAATTCAGAAATACTGCTCTTGACTGCCGCTGTTCATTTGCCCAACAACCAGAGGGTGGACTATTCTTTTAACATAAAACCTGTCAGAAACGAAGGACGAATATACATGACAGAATCTCTGTATTCTTCCATTTACAATCAAAATAGCCAACTGGTGCTGAATGTGGTATCTCCATCCACCAATTTGGATTTCAGCGTCAGAACATCCTCCCCCGTAGAGCCCATTCTGGACGTCGACATAAAACGTAATTGCATTAGAATTTTGATAAAGATGTTGGGGTAGATGGATTTTGACGGGAATGAAAATATCGTGAAGTCGGAGAATTACGTGTCAGAAAAATGTTTCTGGGCTGCAAATAAATCGATGATATTAAAATAATTAATGATATAGAATATCATAAACCTATCAACTTTTTAAAAGTACTTGTATACTTCAATGGGATTTATCATATCCTTTCATCTGTACAACCAAATGTAGTGATGCAGCTTTGGTGCGACTGAAATACTTGAAATTCTCATCTAGTTGAGACATATACAGTACAGTACAGTACATAAGGAATTCCAAAGTTGAGTCATTTAATCTTACAGTTACAAATAAGTATACGAACTTTAAAGAGACCGATTCATTGTTGCAGTACCATTCTAAATCAAAAGTATGGTAAACAAATAATATCATATTCGATGACATTTACCAATTTAAAATTGTTCAATTTCAGTATCAATTGCTGACAAAAAATTAAAATTAAAAGTTGCACACACCTTTGCAGACATCGATGGAGATGCTGACTGGCAAGATGGTTACAAACACTTGTTGAGCTTAAAAAGCAAGGTAGGATGCAACGATATTGCGCATTGCGAACAGATTAAGCAATTCCCAAATTTCTTCTTTAGAACCGAGATATCTTGCCCAACATTGAATGGACAGCTGATTTTTTGCAAACTGACAACAGAACATACCTGAAGCTAAGACTGAACGAAGATGATGTTTTGCACACTTATGTTGGCACAACACTGAATGCTAGACGCTTGGTATCCATTGTCTGTTATCATCCAAACTGCTCTTTTGATGTAACAGCTATAGTGTTCTTCTTCTTACAATATCGATTACTGCATTAGGATCCTTGCGTAACTACTGTATAAATACTGTAAACCTGTTGACTTATTTTCAGCCCTATTCGGAAAGTTTTGTTGCTCAATCGGAATGGTCGTTAGAGAACCCGCAAGAGCTATCCCATACATACACTTACAATCCCACGTTACTGACTGAAATTGATCGCAAGCGTTCACACGGAACGAGAATGGTAAATACCTGCCATGCAAATTCAATAAGTGACAAAGATAACCAGTGTCATTATCATTATTAATAAAATATACGATCTTTGATCACGCAGATGGAATTGGCTCTAAAAGAACATATTCGGACATCCCGGCCAGAATCCCCTTTAAGAACGTTCCCTGAGTTTGCCGAAAACACAATTAATGCCGTGATGGGGGAGCCACATGCTTTCTTAGGACCTTTTAACAGAATTGCTGAGTATTTGAAAAGCAGTGCCACCTTCATCCCGATCCTTTTCAAGAGTTACAGTGATCATCTTGCCAGTCGACGTCTGCCAAGATTTCACCCATGCAAGTGAAGGAACCAGCATCTGCTATATAGCCTCATAAATGATTTTCTAACGTTCTTTTCTTTACATTCAACGTATAGATTATTTTTGGACTAAATTTAGCAGTGCCTTTCCTGTACCGTTTCACGTGAACTGGAACAGCTTTTTTAGCTCGATTGCTCAAAATGTTATGCTAAGTTGGTACAAGCCAGGTCCAGTGCCAGGAAGAAGCTTTGTCACTACTACTTCACTGCCCGTCTATTGGACGCAATTCAATGTAAGAGTTGGTCATTCTGAAGACCTTTCATTATGCACACTATGCAAAGCATGCATGCTGTGTTATATTGCCTATGTTCATGCACTTAGAGGCCATTCAAAAAAGACGTCCGCAAGATTTCCCCAAAATTGGACTCCCACCCTATTCCTTGTCCATATATAGTGTGTCTGGTTGAAAATTTTTCAAACGTGGAAAATGTTGCAAAATTGTCCTCGGGAAAACGAGGAAACTTTTGCAAAGATGTCCTCGAAAAAAGTTGAAAAATTTGCAAGTTAATCCTCAAGTTTTGCTTTTTTAAAGTGGACGTCCGCGATGGTCATACTTCCCTCCCTCCCTCTGGTCCCTGTCCACACTGTGTCCGTGACTCAACATATCCCCCCCCTCCGTGGAATGCGAAACGCAATTAATGGCGTTCCATACCTCATATATTCAATTTTAAGTAGTTCCATGTTTACTTAGTTTATTAATTTAAATAGAAATGGAAATCTAAGTAATAATTTATCTACTTTAACAAGAAGGGTACTTTTACAACGTTCTTAAAATAATGCAAGTGCAATGCTCGGTGTTGAAACGAATCCCGATAACTAAAAACTCAAATTTAATTTTTTTCAATTGTATACCAAACTATTGTATATACCATTCAGGTAAGACATTTCTCCCCCATTTGATCCTCCGATCTATGGCATGACTGGACACCGCGGATATTTCCATTTTTCCGGCATATATTGCACGGATATTTTCAATTGTCCGGCATCTCCCGGATATTTCCACTTGTCCGGCATCGCCCTGACAAATTATACTTGCCTGGCATCGCCCGGATATTTTCATTTGTCCGGCATCTCCCGTATAATTTCAATTGTCCGGCATCACCCGGATATTTTCAATTGTCCGGCATCGCCCGGATATTACCATTCGTCCGGCATTACCCGGATATTTCCATTTGTCCGGCATCGTCCGGATATTCCCACTTGTCCGGCATCGCCCAGATATTTCCTTTTGTCCGGCATCTCCCGAGTATTTCCATTTGTCCGGCATCTCCCGAATATTTCCATTTGTACGGCATCGCTCGGATATTTCCATTTGTCCGGCATCGCCCAGAGATTTCCACTTGCCGGCATCGCCTGGATATTTTTATTTGCCCGGCATCGCCCGGATTCCCAAATATTTGGGCAATGCCGGACAATTGAAAATATCCGGGCGATGCCGGACAAATGGAAATATCCGGGCGATGCCGGGCATTAGCACCAAAATAAATAAATTCTATAACTTGTCTTAAATGAAGGCAAACAATATTGTTTAAAATATAACAAACAACATGTCATGGTAAACAAATATTTTTTTTAATTTAACGGGCTAAACAACATAAACGGGCTAAAATCGCACCCAACTACAATCTTGGAGGTGTTTCTTTAAATGTTGTTTCGAGCATAAAGTACCTTGGGATCACCATCACGGATAAAATGTGCTGGGGTAC
>JAQGBX010004214.1:0-15748 GCA_034698745.1 Megaphyllum sjaelandicum | reverse complement strand
CTATTATATGCACGCTCGATATACTGCACGCTTTTGGCCGGTCCCTTCGGGTGCAGATTAACGAGATTCGACTGTATTTTTAACAGTTTCCGACGAAGATTTTTAAAAATTTCCAACAGATTATGAGGACAAATTGGCAACATTCTCAATTTTTTCAGAGTACAAAATTTACCTTGTCCAAGTACACATTTGTAAAACTTTCAAAATTTTCCGAATGCAATTTTTCGGACGTCCGAAAGGGGGGAGGACGGGGAGGAGGCGGGGTCCTGATTAACCGGACACAATACGAACAGGGAGTTGGAAAGAGTCCAATTTTGGGCAAATTTTGCGGACGTATTTTTTGAATAGCCCCTTACTACAACAACCTAAACGCTACATGTGAATGGAGGCAAGTTGGTAAAATGTACAGGGTGGATGAATGAGTTCCATTAGATGATCATTCGGCCCACACATTCTTTGATTCTCTCTATTGGCTTATAGTAGTTTTAAAGGTCATTGTTTTACGTTTTACGAAGCCATTTAAAAGGAAAGGGAAGCAAAAAAAAAATAGCGCTGACATTGATTTATTGTAAAACTTAATTTACTGCAGCAGCGAGTTTCTTGGGGTTTTTAAAAGCCAAGTTTCAGCAGAGTGTTTATGCTAATTTCTATTGTTGTTCGGCAGCTACTAAACAGGCATTTTTATTCAGGATGAAAATTATGCTTTTAAATTTCATTGATTAAGCACGTTGCATTAGGGAGTATTCTGATTTGATTGTTTTCTTAGATCGATTTTATATATAATTAAACGAGACGCTCGCAAATCGCCTGGCAACGAACCAGAGAGCAATTATTGATCAGCCCTTTAAAAAAACTGATGGCTACAATTCCAAATGGGCTTTTTTCACATGGATAAAAAAAAGAACAGAACGAATTGCTTTGCAGGCTGAATAATTTTAATTCAATTTTATTTGCATTTTTTGCATCCTTGTATCTAATAATACAGCAGGACCTCTTTTCTTAGGCGTTGTTATTCTCCAACGGTATTTAAATAGAATGGAAGAAGAGAGGGGGAGGAATGGAAAGGGAAGGATTGGGGAGGGGGGGGGGAGGAGAGGGAACATTTTTTCTTGGTGGATGGTGCGTCAGAAATTGCATACTTATATATCTGGATCAGAGCAAAACATTTTAATGGGATAATATGGTAAAATTGAGCAATTTTCAGAAATATCGTAAAAATAATAAATATTATTGTCTAGAATCCATATATATACAGTTTATATAAAGAAGAGATGTATGTGGCTTAGAGGCCATTCAAAAAGGACTTCCTAATTGACCGGGCACAATGCGGACAGGCCGGGAATCAAATTTTGGGAAAATTGTGAGGACGTCCTTTTTGAATGGCCCCTTAGTAACAGTGAAAAGTTTTACCGTGAAGCGTCTTTGCTGAAGTAGTACGGGTCGCTGCGGTCATGATTCGTAACTCAATCATTCGTTCATTAGGCCTACTTCTTCTCTATCGGCAAGTACGGCCCGGGAAATGCCGGGCCTTCCAACTATAGTGTTTTATAAAATAAAAAAAATCGACAAAACGAAAGTTTTTAATTCTGAAAACATGGCAAAAGAATTAAAATATCGATAAATCACAAGAAAACCTATTCCTGTAGATTTGTTTTTCTATCTCGTCATGTTTATTTAGCTTAACTAAATTAAACAAAAACTGGAATCAACATATTTTCTAGCAATTGTTGTTCAATTTCTTCAGTTGTCGTAAATGTTCGTTAAGTAATTTTGTGCTAGCATAAGTGCTAAACAGTTATCCCTTTATTGTCAAATATAATCAATGACGAGGCTCGCTTAAATATTGGGCTTTTCTAAGGAATATTTCGGAAATATGATCTTCGAAGAAAAAATATAGTATCAATCGTGGTGGAAAAAACGTGAATATCTTAAAACGTAAATGTGCAATTGTATTTTGATTCCCAAACGCTTTTGGAATCTATAAAAAAACTATAACTGTGCACTTTTTTGGAAATGTTTTTCTCCTTGAATATTTTTCGCATCGTTGCAGATTATCTTAATATCCAGCAAACCATCGCATTTCAAACAACGTTCTTCGGTAACATATCCTAGACAAAGGTCGTGGGTTTTTTTGCACCTGCAACGCTATTTGAACTCTGTAAATAATCAATTAAAAAGATAATTTAATAGACAAACTATAGTGTTTCACCCCCCCTCCCCCATTTTTCCATCGTTCTTCGAAAGCCCGAGGTTGGTGAGTTTTTGCATGATTTCGTTGAATGCAAACGAGCGTTATAAATGAATCGTGGGTATTTTCTCGACATTCGTAAATAAAAGTGCGACGAAATTGAATTTGCCAACAGTTGCAGATGTGGCAATTTTTTTTCGATGAATCCGGATTGAAAAGACTTATTTTTCAGCACTGCATGCGCTTTGTAGTTGCATGCTGGAAACAATTTCCGTTTGTTTTGTTTACTCCTTTTTTCGGCTTTAATGTAAAGCGAGCGGTTATTATACGCGCTGTTAGAGGGTTGGCAAAGATGAAGATCGTCGTAGAAGACCACAGTTTCTTCGTACTTTATTTTTCCATTTTGCTTAGCAAAAATCAATAAATTTCTTTTATGCCGGCCCAGATTTTTTTTCGTTCGGTTTACACGGTGAGCTCAACTTTGTTCCCTATTTTCAGACTCAGTCATCTTTGCTCGCTTATTACGCTCAGCGTGTAATAACAACGCGATTTCGGTTTGCACTAACATCGCCATTTGTACGAGCAGCGAAAGATTTTAAATAACACATTTTGAATAATGCATTATGATGGAATTTCACATCCCACGCCTCCATTGCGCCAGCCAAATGTTTGCACGGTGCTTCGAAGATTTACTTCGTAAGTTTCTAAGACGACTTCGTGGCTCCTTATACAGTATAAGCACAGCATCGGGGAGAGCAAAATCATTACTAAAAAATTGTTTTTCAATAATCGTGATCGTAAAATATGAAAATATGGATGCCCACAGCGCTTGCAATGGTCTCGCGACTTAGATTTTTAAAAGCTTTTATTGATTTTTAAATGTTTTCGGAAAAAGAATCCCGAGACTCTAGTTCCTCTATTTGGGGATTGACGAAAACGTGCGACAGCGCCCTCTGTGCGTTCGATTTATCAACGCAATTTGAAATGATCGTAAAAAAGATCGTTCAAAAGATATCGTTGAACGATATTTAAAAGATTTTTAGAAGCTTTTATTGATTTTTGATTGTTTTCCGGAAAAAAAATCCCGCAATTTAAAATGATCGTAAAAGAGCTAGTTCAAAAGATATCGTTCCGTATCGCATGTGCTAGTGCGCTTATACATTAACATTTGTTTACACCTATCTTCGTTAAGTTGAAAATTGAGAAACTGCATTTTATGTACATGTACAACTACACATTTTATGAATAATGGAAAGTATAATGCTGCATTAGTCGGAATATCCGAAATAAAACAAAATTGCATGAGTTTCGAATAATTTGTAAATTGGTGCATTATACAAGTTGTGCGCTGTAATGCGTTGTAAACTAAGCGGGACATCATTAAAAGAAACTCGCTTTATACGTTTTTCGCAGCGCCGCCTGGCGTTGCTTTATTAAAGTAAAACAAACCGCTATCCCGCCCACGTTATTGCAACAATGCTTGAAGTCGGAAAACGGCGTATTTTTGTATTTGAGAATGAAATTAATACTTTTAATACGATGTAAAATATATAGGCCTACCGGTATAATTAATAAATGACAACACCGCATCATTAAATATACACGCAGTAGCGCCACTAGATTAACGATTAGACATCCTTGTTGACAACACCCGTGCGCCAATTGGGCAGGGAAGCGCAAAATGGCTCAAATTTGGGTTGATTTTGATTCATTTTCGAATAGGCATTCAGGTATTTCCTCGACATTGATGAGTTAACCATTTGCTCGGTCACCCTGTAATTGGTCCCGCAGAACGTGACTTTTAACGATGAATTTCAGCTCGTTATAAAGATTCTTATTTAAACACGAATCGTATGAATACTTGATATTGCATTATACAAAATATAAGATGTCGATATTAAGCGCTGTTTGCAACGAAGCATAATGCGCTCGCCGTATTTGCGTATGCATGATGGGATTTCAGTCTAGTACTGGGCTCATTTTCAGTTGAATAAAAGAGACGAATAATCCCCCTTTTCTTCTGCACTAATGATACGAACGCGGCATAGGCACGATTAAGAGTGCATCTCCTTAAGATTCGCAATTAGCGGGGCAAATAATCGACCATTTTAAATCAAACGTTGTAATTAACTCAATTTAGACCGATGGAAGCGTATTGTCTGGTTTTTTTGTAAACTTTTAACTATGAAAAAAAAGATTAACATTTGCGCGGATGGATCCAATTAATTTTGATTTTCTGACTCGATGCACTACGTATAATGTCGGTTTACTCAAGTCCGCTGCTGAATGACTTCATTTTTAATTTCGATATATATGCCAAGTATCTTGAGTAGTTGTTTACGTTATCTGTTAATGGCGGTTAACTCCGATGACAAATTAAATTGATTCCTTAAATAATTATATGAGTACGTAACCTTATTAACTATCCTGATTTGAAGAATTTTGTAAGTTGAAACCTGTATTTGCAAATAACGTAAGCGATTCTGATACGTTATCGTTGCATCCCATTCAGTTTGGCTCATTAATATTTCTAAAGATTGGATATACATGCTGAAAGAAATACATTAAATGCGCTTGAACAAAGTTTTTTTATCTGATGGCAATTAAATAAAATTTCCGAAAGTTTCTCACTTTTTTTTTGTCTCGCTCTTTTTTTTTATTAAACTCGAAACGCAAGATGGCGGACGCGAAAGACATTGATGTCAGCATTCTTCGAGGTCGAGTAGGCGGTTAGGACTGCTGAGTTTTGGAAAATGGTGTTTCGAAATTGCAGGTCTCGCAAAGGAGAAAATAGAAAAGTCACCGCATTTATGGTCCCAATTCGTTCCCATAAAAACTCAGATAAATGAAATTCGGCAGTTGACCTCAAAAGCCGAGAGATTCTGCTGAGCAAGTAGACATAAGCGTTTGATTTAAGGTTTGCCGGAGACATCGGATGGGCTCCCAGGTCATAATTTTCATTTGGTCGTGATAGGAAACGACATTTCTTTGATTATGTCCGATGACGACCTTCTATAAGCTGAGTGAGGAACTCAGGTGGCGCTACTGCTGTTCCACGGCAACTAAGTCCACAGATGGCGCTGGTTTACTCGAAGTTGAGGTCTGCGATGCTCATCTCGATGCTTTAACTGCAGCAATGAAGTTTGATTTTATCATCGATAACATTACAAATTGCTAGCACGGTGAGCTGAATTGTGGCTACGACAACTGCTACACTTATTCTCATCGAGATATTATTTTGCAGTTTTCATTCGAGGATCAAGTATATATTCCATACAATTCTCGCAAGAAGTTTCATGTGTGCGTTATTTTATGAACGGTTCATGCACCGAACTCTATTCATATTGTAACAAACTATAGTAGTAACATTGTTCTCGAGAAGAATTGAAAATATTTTGTGTATTGATTATACGCACAATGGCGTTGTTGCTGTATAAGTAAAGTTAAACTTTCTTTCAAAGATATTGAGCTGTTTTGAATTGTTTTATGAATCACTTACCTTTATGCCGTATATATTTGGAAAGGTAAACGTGATTACGACAGGGTTCATTCATCTCTTAATAAAGCATATATTATTTTAATTGTTGCAACACTGCCATTTTGCATGAATGAACGTAATTAAAAATTGTTTGCAGATTGTACGTGTACGTGTAAGTGTACGTGTATCGTTCTACTCCTATCTGCATGGTTCCTCGATACTCAACTTACTATTCTAGTTTAATAATGTGAAAATAAGATAAATATTGATCGAAATATCTTATTGAAATTCAGATGGATGGGAATTAGCTAGGTGAACTAGAACTATATACATATACCGTACGTCTAAGGCTGCATAATAAATGATGACGTCACCGTCAGAACCATTGAATTGAATAATTTTGTTTTTCAAAATCGATACTTTCCACTTAAATTTTTAAATTTCTGACAGAAAATCTTAAGTTGAACGCAACGTGTTGCGGGACAACAGGTTGGTATACAGAGTTGTGCTTCATTGGGACGGGGATGTCATATCGATATTACCAGTATTCAGTTACGTCATTCCCGTCACGTTTCAATGGTTTCGACGGTAGCTGATTGGCTGTTCGAGTGCATGCATACTGTACGCTCGCACACCGGGTTTTAAGACAGTATTTCGTGGCATGGGTGTCACGCAAAGCCGAGTACGAGACAGTTATCTTTATTTAGGAGAGAAGCAAGGAGCTTACGCAGTCGGGGGAATCTCATAACGTTCAATATTCGTTGCCAGGAAATCAGACGCCAAAATTAACTTTTTCAGCTTGTTCGACGGCTGCGGGCGCCCAATTTTGATCCGTGGAGAAAAAAAAAAGAAGAAAGGTTTCATTTAAACAGCTCGAAAAGCTCATTTATTTCTCGAGCGAAATCAATACATCGCGTAGTCAAAAAGTAAGATGTGACCATGGGGAACCATCAACACGTTGCTCGAGCCGAAAGAGATAGGAATTGTCGAAGGGAAAACAAATCAATCATTTACTGGAGCATATACTGGGATTATGGATGCTGCCGCTCTAGCCCCGTAGCCCCGGGGTTGTTCGGGGCTTCCTGAATCCGCGAACAACCCGTCGTACATTTCACGCATCAGCCACGGGACCCCGGCGGGCTTTGATGGATGAAGCCCAATTTAAACTTGCCAGAAATTCATCATCCGTGCTCATCCCTCGAGCCCTTGTCACGGCCGAGGGATCCGGCGAATTTTCCTCGCCACAGGTGGCGCCAGCGGCGCTCGGGCGTAGCGACTTAAGGCCGTTAATCGATATGGAATTCAAACGGACGAGTCTCGAGCACGTCCGAAACGCCCGGGTGGCAGAATGATGCGTCCAAAACTTAATCCGTCGTTTAGAAATGACTGGAAACGTGCGAGGTCTTATCCTGACACGGTGAGCATAACCGACGCATTCTTAAAGGTCAAAACCGTCCAACTGTAGTTTAGGAGTTGCAACGAAAATCAAGAAAGATCAACGACATCCAGCCTGCAGCGTGCTAACTTGGAAGGGTTTCTCCTATAATTTTCAGCTTAGCATCCTTTCATCCTATTACTTTATCTGGTTTTGACGTTGAATTATACATCTTTTCCAGAGTTGAATGTTATAATGGGGAAGTTAGGGGGTTTCGAATGTCCCAGACATGTTCCACAAAATGAATAACGCCATTCATCAAATTTCTGACTGTGACGTCATTCGTTAAATTCTGATGATGGCGTCATCAGAATGGTTATGAATGACGTCATCATTTAATATGTCGCCCCAGATGTGTACTTCCACGTTGCAAATAAAGGTTGTAGCCACAGTTTCATCAACCGTTAGTTCACTCAGTTGAACCTGGGTAAATTAAAAGAAACTGATATCTGTTGTTCGGTCAATTCGTCCCCAGCGATTCGTCTCCTGTCCAACGGATTGATCTTATATGGAATTGGACAATATCGTCGATTGCCTCGTGGCATTACGTATAGATGAATGAGCTAGAGAATAGTTTGATAATGCCAATAGATTTGACAAGGGATGGATGGTATTGTCAGTAGATGTTGTCAGACCGGTGAGTGGATTAATGCGTAGGAGATATTTTGATACTGTCAATACCAATCCTTGGACAGTTCAGCGATGATAGTGTACGTTGATGCTTTCGGCCAATTTATGACGATTGAATAGATCTATAAATATTGACAGTTCCCAGTTTGAATGGATGAGTACACGTAGTTCATATTTTCTTAATACGGTACGTCGATGGATTGAATATCAAATGCTGAAAATGAGTTTGAAAATTTTCCGATGTTTTCAGTACGTAAATATGAACTGTAAACATAGATACAGTACATGTATATACTTAGATATACTGCATTAAGACCCAGTCAATATTCAATACCCTCGTACTTAAGGGTTAACGATTCCGAGTGTTTTGATGTTATCAAAACATGATGATGTTCTAGAGATTAATTTGGAACTTTTGAAATTGTAAACAAATATTGACAGGCTGGATGGCTTTAACCATATTGCGACATCGAGACTCAAGTGGTGACGGATGATTCGGGGAACATTTTAGCAGCGAAACACGCATTGTTCTCCTGGACCTGTTCACTCGAAATTGTTGTCAGCGTTACCCGAGTTACCTCATGTCGCCATGGCGTGCCTGCGGAATTATTGACAATAAGATCAGTTGACGTCACGCCTGTTCACTTCTAAAAATCAAATCGCTAACTGTTTGGTCGTAAAATATTAAGCGGCAACAACGGCATTGACATTATTGACAACACATAATGTTGGTGCGGAAGAGATTGTACATTGTAGATGTACATTACATGTATAGATGTTGACACACTACAGCGTACCTTACCAAGGGCTCCGGTATAGATTATAGGGTTGGGGACAGGAAATGCGAAATGCGATGAATTGTTGGCAGATTAGGTTAAGACCCGCTCGTGGGTGGTCCCGAATTAAAAAGCAATAGCCTTAAAATAAATGAAATCCTGTCGGATTTGTTTGGGAAGTGGAAGACCAATTTAGGTATCCATCAGGAGCGCATTGGAAAATCGATTGCTTTTCTCTCGGATTTAAATTGAGTTTCTGCAGAGGCCGTGTTTTTCATGGAAATTGGGCAGATTGGAGCGATTCAATTGAGGCGTATGGCATCCGAATAGGAATGGCTGATTTTCTGCGGTGAATATGGGCTAAGATGAGGGGACGCACCACTCGCGACGCATGCACCGCCACCGAGTGGGATTGAAAATAACTAACGGCCTTGTTTGCAAACGACGCCGGAAGCTGCTTTAATTCACAACCAAGTCCTTTTTTCGCGATTCTCTCTCAAATCAGACGCTATATAATTTTACGAACGAATAAATAAATGCCACCGCTTTTCAGAGGCAGAACGATAAAACAGAAACTTACAAATGCGCGCTTAATTACTTTTGTTATTAACTGATTTTTCCAAATAAATATATTAAAATAGTATATCCTCGTATAAGTCAATATAAGAAAATTTTTCCAAATATTCATTTGAAAAAAAAAAGAGTTGTGTTTAAATGTACATGCATTTATCAACGTGCACTATACAGTACATGTTGGTTAGCCAAGCAATGTGAAGTCACACTATAAAGTTTTGAGATTGAGCTTATTTTATAAACTATCTGTACTAATTTCACGCTTGATAAACTACTGTATTATCTCGGTTTGAAAGCTGAAAATTTTCTTGACTTTTAAAATGTTAAGCTTAAATTTTAGCAAATTATGAATTGCCGATCTAGAGTTGATAATGAATGGTTACCAATCTCTCCTCGCATTCCCGTGTCGGCTATCCTTGAATGTGGTTTTTCATGGTTTTCAACAATCCCTCCAGGCGAATGCTGGGATAGTTCCTATAATATATCGGCCATGGCTGTCTTCCTTTCCCATCCTATATCCTTCTCGTAAAGGTTCCGAATACTGGAAATGTAATTTCATTCCGACGTTGCGAGGGATCCATCATGACCAGACTGTTTAGTCTGACTTAATTGCATAATGATCCCCCTGCCAAATAGTACTATGTACTGACTGTAGGGTAAAGATTGTATTGAATTCATTTAGCCAAATATATAGTGAATATTAAAATGAGTTGAAATTATAGATCCTTTCCATATCCCCTTAAACGCTTCATGGTCAGTCCCGCTCAATATCAGCCGGGTTGCACCCTCTTTGACCCATGAAATAATGCCATCGGTGTTTCACGCGGTTAAGGCGTCATTTTTCTCTCGTTGTCCGTTACTCGGTATTAAATGCGATAATAAATAGGATTGCGAAAGATTAAGCATCTCGTAGGACATTGGTTTTTTCTGAGGACAAAAACTTGCGTCGTTGTTATGCTCGCAATCGGCGTTAACGTCGCGGCCTCGGGTTGTTGCAACTCGTGATTATTGCAGTTTCCTGTCACAACTCAGCCATCCATCTCTCGTTCTCCATTTTTCCATCCGAAGCAGCAAATGACGAGCCCTTAGTTCCGGCGTTGCCACTGGGTCATTGTTGCTCCAGGATCGAAGCTAGGAGGGGTGGCCTTCGAGGGTCTATGGGAAAAGGTGGGGGTGGGCAGAGTAAGGGGAGACAGAGCTTTTGTTCGTGACGTCATTGACACTCATGATGATGGATGAGCCGTACCTCGGGGCGACGCCAATTGGCTGGCTGCGACGCTGAATGGCGAGTTGCGCCGTGAAAACACGCGTTTTGAATGCCAGTTATTAATGGAGAAATTCTGGGGTAAATAATGATTAGCCTGATCGAGCTTAAGAAAGGAAAAAAAATTGTTACCGTCTAACAATACTCTGGGGAAAATCACCTCGCTAGGTACACGGATAGATTTTTTTTTCTCAAGCGTTGGGGATTCTTCTTGAAGCGCCGTGAGTTGACGATGGGAAAAAGAACTGTTTTTGTGGTATTAGAAATTGAAAAAAATGTGAATTTTCTAAAGTACCTTCGAAAACTTCAAAAAGGTGGATTTTAGTCGAGTTGATTAATCGATCCTAAAACCAGTCCCCGCAATGTAATGAAAATTTTGGCGGTGCAGTTAAGTTAAGGTGCAATTTGAGCTGATTGCTGATACGTTTGTCATAATGTTACATTTTCCAGATTACTTATAATAAATGTAAACATGGGGAAAGTGCTGAATTCTTTCCGTAGTTGCTTTTCAAATCGAAGGATTCAACGTGGTTTCTACTTTGTTTAAATTTGATAATAATGACGAAGCGATGACCTCGCCGTTTCCCGGCGCTGCTTTCGCACTTGGTAATTTATCGCCATTTAATAGTGTTGCAATAATTTTGATAGCCACGAGGCCTGCCACCGCAAACCTGCGTTGCCGTCACGTGACCACACGGCGGTTTCGCAAAGAACTGCGAGTGCTTATTTTTACATATTTCGTGTACAGTGAAACCTGTTAAGAGTGACCACCAAAAAACATGCAATGTTGGTCACTGTACACAGGTGGTCACTATACAAAGAATGCCTGAATTTAAATAAAATAATGAACATGTACACTGTATTTGTACATGTAGACTGTAAAACATGTAGTAAAAAACCACAAAAACAAAAAAGTACAGAATCATAATGTCCAAATGTTAGAGCAAGATGTAACGCGACTCATCCGTTATCTGGTCACTTTTTAAGGTGCATTGGCAATGTAAAAATTCCAATAAAGACAACGCATTCTGGTCACTGTACACAATAGACAGGTGGTTGCTGGTCACTATACAGAGAATTTTTATGCAGAAAATGTACACTAGAAAAAACAAAACACTAAAAAGTGGTCAACGTAAACAGGTGGTCACTTTTCTAGGTTTTACTGTAGTTTGCGGTTGTCGGATTTTTCCATCCAAGCGAGACAAACTTTCTCTATGCCTGAGTAATTCGTTCGAACATATTTAGCAAATTTAAATTTAAATGTAAATTTAGTATAATTTCAACGTTGGTTGATTTAATTAGTTTAGAAATATTCTTTATTCCAAACCTATTTAAGCACGTCTTCGAGCTTAATTACTATGCGTATAGTCAATGGGTGAGAACACACTGAATGCTAACTTTGGGTACGCACAAGACGCGACGGGTTTTCCTATTCAGGAAACTTGTGTCGCTTAGTGATAAGCGTCTGCAATACCACTAAGCGACACAGTTTCCGGTTACTGGAAAACCAGTCGCGTCTTGTGCGTACCCTTTCGTCGGGCTTCTTTTAGCTTCGTTCCTTCTTGTTTTTTTCATCTTGTTTCCAACTTTGGAGCGAACAATAAACGCTAATATCAGCGTGATTGCCAGTGTGCTTGGTGGCGCCACTGCATGCGTTATGCTAGGTGAAACATTCCGCGTAAAACCAATTCCACATGCGCATTAGCATCTCATGATGATAGTGATCTGTGTGCCACTCTGTTTTACAAATCTGCTTTCAGATTTTCAAAAAAAGAATGTTAAAAACATTCATGAAAGCTTATCAACGCTTCTTGTAAGCGCAGCCTTGCTTGGCTTAGCTTTCTTTGTGTGTATCTTCATTTAAAACGCATGCCGCATTCTTATCCCGCTTGGTGGTGCTAGTGACTTCCGAGTGTTAAGCGCTTGCAATAAGCATTCAGTGTGTTCTTACCCAATGCTTGGCTGATGTATACATGTATTACTGCCCCTGTTAGGAGGCAATCACTATTAGCACATGTGCTGTCAGTGGTTGCGTATTTATGTACATGTAATTACTGTACATTTAGATTTTGTTGTTACATGTTCGTTGGAATTCGTCTTAAAGGAAGAAATTAACAATATTAATCCATATTCTATAAAGGTGACTAGATATGAGTTCGTACTTGCAGAAATTATTTAAACGAGTATCATGCAATATATCTTCACAAAGGTTGATTAAATGTGGTGGCAAACCATCACAACAGAATTAGTTGAGATGATCAGTTGAGGAATATTTTCGTGTTTCGCGTACACGCGTAAAGCAATGCACGTAAACATAGTTGGAATTGGAAATGGCGAACACGATCGCGTGTTTACGTATTTGTTGCCGCGAGTTTTAATTATAGCCGAATAAGTGCGTCTAGGATGTTCGAGTTGAAGCCTCTGGAGTTCGCAGGTTTTATTCCCGCGTTATTAAAGGAGAACTTCAAAGGGTAAATTAACTCGGACTAGCGCGAATTTAATAAGCCTGAGCAGTGATAGAATCTCTGACTGGATTTCGTCACGGAAACGACATTTTTGAAATGATTTGATCGTTGATTAATTTAGTTGCGGTTACCATGGCACTAACAATGGATGCTGCGTTGCGTGATTTGGAATCATGGGCCTTGCTGCCCGTTTTAAACGAGGTTTAGAAACTAAATTTAGCATAGCTCCCCTCTCGGTGCACCGATTGCAAATTATCCAGTTGACCAGCAGTGGCTCGGCAAAATTGCTAGTGGATCAATGAAATGGAAAACGAACTTCTGGAAATGTCGTTCATTCGAAATTCATCAGAAAGTTCAGCGGGACACTCGAAGCTTCTGCTAAAAATCGATGCTCCGGGAGCAGCGATACAATGCGGTTTTCGTACGACCTTTATGGACAAATAACCACCATTAAGCTGCACCTATCATATAGCTCACTCTCGCGGAATATAAAATGTCCGCGGAAATAGATTCGCGAAAATCGGGGCAGTAATGTGTACCAAATGATGAAAGAAACGTTGAACATTATGTGCGAACATGTTAATAAGGTTAAACTGTGTAAACATGAATAGGCGAACTTTATGTGAACATGTTAATATGTGAAATTGGTAGTAGCTTGCATGTTTCCAACTACAGTAGAACCCCGTTTATCGGAACCCTCTATTATATGAACTCATTCCTGCCGACCACACCGTGATTTTTTTAGCTGGCGCAGGCCTCAACCTAGGGAAAATTAATTAAATACATGTAGGTACCCCGAATTACCCCGTTTGAGGCCTGCTCGTAGCAGTTGTCCAGCTATTTCAACTAAAAAATAAGGGATTTGGCTTTGACAAAAAATGAAGATGGTGAAACAGAAGAAGATTCAGGATGTTTTTCAAACATGCCCAAGAAAAGTGATACACAGGTACATGTAATGTGATAAAATAACTTTGAATACTTAATTGACTTGTTTCCTATTTTTAAAAATTGGTTTTCTATTCTTTTGAATGTCAACCTCGATTATCTGAACTTTTCGATTTTATGACATATCCCCCTGGTCCCAATTAGTTCCTATAAACGGGGTTCTACTGTATACCAGTTCGTATCGTAAAAGCACAAAAGTAGCGCAGTTTGAGAATCGCAAAGCGAATTTAAAATACTGTAGTGAACTATTGTTATCAAATAATAAGAAATATGCTCACGAATGGCGCTGCATAATAGTCACCGAAGTACGTGGACCTTGGTTTATTTTCATCGCCATACAGTATGTGGATTTGTGCGTAAACGCTGTAGCAATTTTATTGGTTATTAAAATAATTTGTATTCGGCCATTACAAGAACAGGAAAATTTTTGTCATAAATATTTAATCGGAACTCACGTATTTAACATTGTTTCGATGGTATTTAATTTATTCATTTAGGCATGAAATGATTAAAATTTCATTGATGCAATGAACTACATTTTATGCACACTCTAATGCTGAAAATTGTTTTCATTAAGTGAATTTTCATCGATCAACGGTCACATTACTGGATTTAGCATTTAGGATTCAAATTAAACCTGTTATGAATCTAAATAAGCTCGATGCGGAGCGAAAGATGGCAAACGAAGCTTGGCTCGAATTAAACAGAAAAGCTAATCGTGGAGCCAAAAATAAATCAAAAGACTTCGATTGATGAACGATTTCTTCCGAATTTGACTTTCGAAATAAATAGCAGACATGTAGGAATGTCCATTAGCCACATTAAATCGAGCGACTATAAAAATGGTGGCTTTCAATCTTCTTCCTCCGAAGGCAATTTTGTGGAATACTGCAAATTGAAATCCGCCTAAGAAGTCTTTTCAGCCAGTTTTTTTGATGACTCGCTGGTAGTTATAGAGCCGCAGCATCCAATTAATGATTTTATCCTGACCCAGAAGTATAAATGCGGGGGCTTGTACGGTCTGAATTTAAGAGATAATTGCGCGCCGCGAAAAGATAACTCAGTTATTATTCCTGATGACGAATTCGCACCATTGTTGGCAACGTCATTTGGGCTCGATGGGGGGAAATGCACAGGGTGTCTATCGAGCGAAATGATTGGTCAGAAATGCGACAAAAATGCAAGACTGTTCCGCGACGTATCAGTTTTGTAAATTGAATTGTCAACCCGAAATCGAGCCAAAATTTGGTCGTAAAACAGTTTGCGTCGGTGGTGATAACGCCGATGGATGAGGATGTCTTCTATAGAAAAGGAAATAAAAGATATTTATGACGGCTCTGAAAATTAGGCGTTTTCAATTCGAGCATGCATGGGTTTTGAAGGCAGAACGTCTCAATCATCGAGGCGTATTTGAAAAGTAAATATAATAAAATAGCCAAGTTTGAATTTTTTCAATATACAGTATATAGTATGGGAATATACATACTGTATACAGGATGTACTAGAAGTTATAGTGACACCCCAATTTTTTTCTTAACCGTTAGAGATGTGAAAATTCTGTTTGTGTCGTTAGAGAGGATGTCATGGGTGTTCTATCATCCATTGATGGTATTAACATTTGCCTAAGACAATTCTTTCAACGAAATTGAAAGTATAATTTTTGAACAGTAACACCTAGGACAAATTATCAAATCAGTAAAACTAAAAGCATGGTTTGCTTGTATGTATTCAACTAATTTCGTTTTTATTGGAAATTATTTGAACTTGTTAAAATGTTTTGAAAATAGGGGCAAAAAATCAATTGTTAGCTACGCTGCAGCACAAATGTGTACTGCAGTAAGCTATCTACATGTACTGCAGCGCAGCTAACAATTGTGTGTTTGCCCCTATTTTCAAAACATTGTAACAACTTCAAATAATGTTTTGAAAATAGGGGCAAAAAATCAATTGTTAGCTACGCTGCAGCACAAATGTGTACTGCAGTAAGCTATCTA
>JAQGBX010004213.1:0-15756 GCA_034698745.1 Megaphyllum sjaelandicum | reverse complement strand
TTTAATTTATATTAGTAAAAATTCCATTTCATGTCAGGTCTGAAGTTTTAATTTGAATCATTTGCTCTCAACTCAAACATATTTTTAGCTAACAGCTTAAAGCAGATGACTGAGATCGCTAGGACTCTATTATACACAATTTGAATTGTAGGTGCAGATTTTCAATGAAGGCAGATTTAAAGCAAATGAAAATTTCGGTACATACGTGTTATGTATAGGTGAAGCGCCACCATGTGCCGACAATAAGAAGTACTGTAATGGAATGCAAACATGTTTATATTCGCGTGTTTATAGTTCACATGATTAAATTCCAATTTCCATTCTCAAAACAACTATCATTGTCGTCGCATGGTGGCGCTTTACCTAGCCACGCATAACACGTAAGTACCAAAATTACTTATATAGGTATTTAATTTCTTATACATTTTCATTTCTGCAAGATTTTTAATTGGGCATTAAACATCTGTTGCTATACTTGGTGAAAATTAAAATAAAAACGTGTTTTCATCTATTGTAAATTTGTTTGAAAATGGGGTGTTTTGAGATTCGGACAGCAAAGGTGCTCATCACACTATCACTGATACTGAATTAATATTTTACATGTACTGATACGCAAACACGGTTTCATCTATAGTCATCTGCCGATTAACAACGGGTTTTGCCTTAGAAGTCTCTCTTTGATTTGATAAGCAAATATGATTTCTTGATGTTCTATAAATGCCAACGGTTAAGATATTTACGACATTTAAAACGATATTATTACAAAAAAAGGAGTATTGAAACGCCGAAAACACAGAATATATGTAACAATTTTTACATTTGTGACGTAATAATGACGCTAAAAACTTCGATTTTCTAGTGTTTTGCACAAAGGCTAGCTAGGCTCAGCTTAAAATAATTAATGGAATACCTTTGAAATTGCCCAAATATAGTATGTTCAACTACAATAGCATTTAATTTTTTTTAAAAAATGAGAATGGAAAACTGAAAAATAAAATTTGAAGTTCAAAATAAATGATGACAAAGTAGGCTGGCTATATCAACGTTAAAATATGTTGTTAAATTATATTTACAATAATTTTAATTACTATAGTCAATCTACGTGTTTTACAATGATTCTTCAGATGAGAGTTTTACCCGGCATTCGTCCAATAGCACATTTTTTGAGCTTCTGTTTGTTGGATATTTTGTCTTTCAATGCCATTGCGTCTCCAAAAATATCCCATAACTGTTATATGGGGTTAAGCTAAGGATTCTGTGATAATGAATGAAAATTAATGGCATTATCAGTAGGCGTTCCTAAGTTAAGTGTGTCTTATACGTGGCTATGTCGTCTGCTAGATGTCATCAATTTGCTGTAATCAAGGAAGTGAGGAGAAACCCAAAAATTGATGCTTCTCAACTTTTTCACAATATTACAAGAAATTGATGGAAAAGGCAAATTATATCTGGAAAAACGACACGTTCAAAAAATTCTGTTTTTAGAATGTGAATTACAAGAAATGAAATGTTTCAATATTTGTAAATTATAAAAATATAAATGAAGTCTAACTATACTTTTAATTTGAAATTTTCCTTTTAAAGGCCATGGTTAGTAAAATGCTCAGACATAAGCTCTTGACTTTTCGGACACGCCTAAAATTGGTAAGTTTCCAGAAATAACTTTTCTCTTGTATGACCAGCTATAAACCATTCGTGAAGTTCTTCACAGACGTGGTTTTCATTGCCAAACTATACCGGGTGGTCCGTTTATCATGATTTGTCCAATATCTTTTAAAATAAACACTAAATCATAAAATTTATCAAAATGCAAAAAAGTAATATAAACTTGCCTTTTAAATTATGTAAAAATGAAGGGGGCTCCGGTCCCCCTATGAAAGATCCGGGGGGGAAGTGTCTTTGGAATTCTCAATGGGACCCCCCATTTTATTTGCAAATTATCAATCTGCGCTTAAAACAAAATAAGCTTTGTCTAAAAGATTGTTTTGGTATAATCCAAGGGTGAAAGTTCATCGAGCATGTTGGTTAGAAAAAAAAGCCTGACCCTCATCCGTGCCAGACAACACAGAGACATGACATGCATCACTAATGGCGAATTCCACTTGTCCAAAATGGATACACTCGGAGTACCCGAGTGTACACTTGGGTACTCCGAGTGTACCGAGTGTACAATCGGGATTCCGAGTGTACAATCGGGTATTCCGAGTGTACTCTTTTTAGACAAGTGGAATTCCCATAAGTTCCAGGCTTGACTCCAGCAAGAGAACTGCCTACACTACGTCATTAATTCCGAGTTGGGCATTTATTGGAATTCCGGAATGCCGATTGCATGACAAGAACAAGCCCCGACAGGAATAAGCTTTGAAGGTCATTGGTTCATCAAATTCTATATGATAAAAGATCATGCTATTTTTTTGTAACGAGCAAAAAAATGCTGCGCTTGTTAGAAAAATTAATCTGTCCATTACTGTCAAGAAAGTTTAACACATTTTTCGCTATTTAATTGTAACAAAGATCCCTGACTCTTGCCCAATATCTTTGAAAATAAAACATAAATAATAGATTTTTTTTCTTAAAAATTAAATAGCTTACCTATATCAGTCGCTTTTTTTTTTTTTTTTTTTTGCTTAAAAAGTTTAAACAACATGTGTAATCGAATTTCAGCCTCAAAATGTTACTGCCATATTTTTTTTTCTACTTCTGTTTGCTGGGGGAAATTCTGCCAGTCATCCAATAAAAATGCCGGATCTGGTGACCTGGACTGCAAACACAAATATAGGTTTGCAAGCCAGTACAAACTACTACGCTACTGCCAAATCTTCCAGTGTAACGCCACATTTTTAAATTTTCCTATTATCTTTACAATTTCAGGCATGCAGAGGTATGTCCCGTTTAGGATCGTGCCTGTGTTACCCACTTTCCAGGCACCATCCGCCACAGGGAATTCACTGAAGTTTACCTCAGGACCAGCAAGGGGGTCCTTCCAATAATTTTGTAAAGCATCAGTTAATTTCATTAAGGGGGAGTCCTCATGCGCGAAATTTCGCCCTTCCCACCCCCAAGTTGGTCGTTCCAAAAATCGATTCAAAGGCGAAATTTTTGACATGGCCAGTATGTTAGAAACACACAAAAAAAAGAAAAAAGTGTACTGGAATCGACGACTTATTCCCTAGGACCTTGTACCCTTGTTAAACTGTAAGTGTTACTGCTACTTTTTAAATTATTGATATTGTAAATAGAAGCGAGCTTTGCAAACACCCAGCTAGAAGGCGGGTCATGTCCAGCCTGTTCAGAGCGTCTCGGTCCCTTCCTCTTTAAGATTTTAGCCGATCCATTACATGCTTTTATCAAATTAAATTATACGGAGTTCAAAATTATAAAATAATGTGCCATTATTAATTTAATTTGTACAAATTTTCAACCTATAATAAAAGTTGTCCATGTCAACAATTCAAATTTCTGGAAATAAAATTGTGTAAGTCAATCATGTGACCAGACGCCCTGTGTGATTTCCCCCTAACATTACGCATTCAGCACTGTGCGTGTCAAGTTTGAAGAATACCGTGCGTTCACGTCTAAAAAAGTAGGTTTTATCATAATTACTTGAGATAGACTTAAGAAATAGCTATGCTTACTTACATATACAGGGCGAATTTAGGAACTACGTTTCTGGGTTTCATTTGGTAACCTGGGTATTGATTGGGGAATGGCGCAAAAATAACGGTCGCTCCTACAGCACTAACTGGAGAGAAAAACGCGTCATGAATGACGTAAATCGGGCGAATTTTGGCGCCATCTACATGCCAACTCAAACCCTATTCTCAGCCTACTGGGGTGGGAAGGGAGGAATTTCGCGCATGAAAACTCCCCCTTAAGGGGAAGCAGAACAGCGCGATTTGCACCTAGTCCCACCCCCAGCATGCTCCCGAGTGACGTCATTTATGACGCGTTTCTTTCTCCTATTCGTGATGTAGAAAGCGACCGTTACTTTTTCACTATTCCCCCCATCATTCTCCCTTTTATAAATGCTGGATTCCGCATGAAATATACACCATGAAATATTCACATTTTCAATTAATTATGATAATTGATACCTGCACAGACGTGAAGAGCAGAATGCACGTAAAAACATTATGGATGAACGCATACCGCGTTGAAAGGTAAAATTACACGCTGTTTAGGGTAAGTTCGCCCATAGCGTCTGGTCACACAATCGGCATCAAAAATTTAATTTCAAGAAATTTGAATCGCGAAAGTGTTGTTTTCTAATATTAGGTTATGGCATTCGAATATTGTAAATGATCTTAATAAATTAATTAGTAATCTTTGACATGGACTATTTCTTTTTTATGAATACATAAAGTTATCTTCCTAAATCTTAAAAAGCGAAGAAGGGGGCGAGACGATTTTCGAATGGAAATGCAGAAACCGCCTAGGCTGGACAAGGCGCGCCATCTAGCGTGGTGTTTTTAAAACTCGACTGTTATCAAATTCAGAATTACCTGAAACTTTGTGATTGCAATACAATAGTCTACATCATAGGGAAGAATTTGCAGTTGAAGACAATTTTTTTTGGAATTCGTGTTTTTTCTGAAGAGAACAACAGTTTTTCCATTTTAACATTGCAGGTATAGCAACGTGGGGGTGGGACTGGGTGCAAATCGCGCTGTTCTGCTCCCCCTTAAACATGATTTTCGTTTTGCCAATTAGAGCAATTTTACTGCTGTTACATACTGTATATAATATTTTACGCAGTAAATATAAGTTACAAATATTTTACCAGTAAACTGCACCAAGATGAAAGTACCTGCAAACTATCTGCTTGTGGGCTATCACTTTTTGAACTTTCAGGAATACTCTCTGGAATTGCTTCCAATTCAGGCTCTGCATCATCAACTTCATTGGGAAAATCGGACATCTTGTGATGTTTCCAATGCTAAATTAACAAAAAAAAATATGCTGAAACGCTAATAATAGCTGTATCAAAAAACAAATTTTACTTATGACTAGGGCTTTCAGGTTTCAAAAAATATGGAGTCCTTGTTTAGTTTGGGTATAATTCTTCAAATTAAAATGTAGCATAGCAATTAGATATTAGACACATCCTCTTACTATTCATTAATACTAACTACTAATGAGGATGGTTGGACTGTTGTCAACATATCCACTCAAACTCCACAATTCTAACATAGCTTCTGGTCCTGACATAACCTTCCTGGCAAAGGT
Source organism: Megaphyllum sjaelandicum (assembly GCA_034698745.1). NCBI lineage: Eukaryota > Metazoa > Arthropoda > Diplopoda > Julida > Julidae > Megaphyllum > Megaphyllum sjaelandicum. The sequence goes on along the minus strand of JAQGBX010004213.1, from coordinate 10,530 downwards.
CTGTTTGCATCAAATTGAAAGAAGAATTTGGTTATCAGATGTTTAAACACTTTTTTGTAACTTTATAGTGTGAGGGCAACCGACCTAGGTCAATGGGTGAAGGTCATTCTGCATTCCGGGGTAGAAATGCGAGCAACCCTATAAAACCACAGGAGAATGGAACATGAGGGCTTTTTCATAGACTGGCTTACGGAGGTGTCGGCAGTGTGGCAATTGTTCACCTGGTTGTTTTTAAGATTCCCGGACCATTGTCTCGGCAGTTCCTCGCCTTCTTGTGTTTATCTTGTTGGGCCATAGGATCGGTTGTGGAGGCCATGCAGACCTTGTGGTTGTTCTGGCAGTGTTGCGTCTAGCTTTGCGTAAGTATGCTATAAGCCGTGGAGGCCTCTGTTTGTTTTGGTTGCGTGGCCACACTGTTGGCATGCCTTGCCTGAGCGCATACCTTTGTTCTTTTTGCCCTTTATAAAAAACTTATTTGCCTCCGCTAGACAGGTTTTGTTTGTGATCTTTCCCGTTCGATTAGAGGTAACGTTACGACTGATAGAGTTCAATAGGAACCCTCTTCGCCTCACATGGTGGAATTGGGTATTTTGTCCTCATTACGTTTGTTTATCACTATTATGCTTATTGAGAGTCGTTCAAAGACTGGTGTTGCTGGGGAGGCCCCCTCCCCAGTTTGGATACTTCGCCCTTAACTCCAACGGCAGGTGTGAGTAGAATTCTAGGAACCCCTGCAGGTTTGGGCATTCAGCGGGTGGTCCCCTCTAGTACATTAGAACCTCAGCCAGATATCCCTTATACGGTTATCCAACAGGCCATTCGTTTAGTTGATTATTGGGTTTTGAAGGGCATGAGGTCTGCAAAAAATCAGCAGGATTGTAAGGATAGGCTAGGTGGGATTATAGGCAGACAGGTTACGGCGACGCCAGTGGTTTTACCATTGGCAGTTGCCCAGGCGGTGGGGCCGTTGGCCATGGTTGCTGCGAATACATGGCCAGCGGCTTCTAGGATTGGCTTAAGATAGATTTAAGTGAAAAATTCAGGCGTATTTTTATAACACATTCTTTCAAATGGATCTGACGAGGGCCCTGCATGGTTTTGACCATGTTTAATCCAGCGCGGCTCCGCTTTTTTTATACATGTACTTAACCCTCTTTGCTTGGCCTAGGAGTAGTGCTACAATCCTGGGGAAGGGGTTGAGCAGTGCGCTCTGGCTTACACAAGCTGCACGTTATCCAGCGTGGAATCTAGGTATGCAGTCACCGAACTGGAGGCACTGCCTGTGGTTTGGGCCACCGATATTTGCGTAAAGTTCGCGATTCCTCTTGTTTGGCGAGGTGGGTGGCTCAGTTGGAGGATTTCTGTTATGTGGTGAAATACCAGAAGTGGGTTTGCTGATTGTCTTAGTCGTTTCCCCCTTCAGGCAGCACCCCATTAGGTAGATGATGCTGCTGTTCTTTTTGTCCTCTCCACTGGGCTGGATCTGGCGGCAAAACTGCACAAGGATGTCGAATTTGCGGAGCTTCGGAAGCGGATCCTGGCCGCACTGGTGTCTCCAGGCAGATACATCGAGCTCTTGTATTTTTTATACTTGAATATGTTCCAAAACTGTCTGGAAGACAGTGGCAGCTTTGTCACAGGCCTATTATTGGCTGGCTTAGTGCAAATCAGTGTTAAAGTATGTGTCCTCGTGTGACATATGTCAACGGTTTAAACAGGTTAAGGTGTCCCAGGTGGGGGTTGTGTCCCAAACTGCCTCTGGGTTCTGCGGAGTTGTGGGGGTTTGATTTTGTGGACCCCTTTCTATAGGCAGTGGGAGAATTCATCTGATTGTGGCTATTGATTATGCGCTGCTTTTTTGCATCGCAATCCCCATAAAAAAATTCAAAATTCAGGCTCTTTGATTAATTTTTTCAAGCCATTTTTTTCGCTTTGCTATTCTGGTGTCCCTAATTTCAGACATAAATTCCCCCAGAAGAGTATAGCTTTTTGGAATTTTATGAGCATAGTTAGGGTGGAGCACGTTATTGAAACCTTAATGACTACCTTAAGGGCGTGGATTTCTCCCGATATAGCCGCTGTTGATTAGACAGCTTATTTCAATAAGGCCGTGATGGCGTATAATTTTGACATGCAGGCCTCATCGAGGTCCCCTTTCTTTACCTTAAAGCATGTGGTTGTCCCTACAGTTGTAGGTAAAAACATTTAGGGGCGGCCGCTCTGGATTGGCTGTGGACCCCAAGAAGGTCCAAGTCATGTCAGCAGTCCAGTGTTCTGGGGATTGGCACGATAATAATGGTGGTTCATACAGGATTTTTTCAGGTTGTCTGCTCCTTTAGTCACATTAATCAGCAAGAACATTACTTTTTGCTAAACCGCTGCCTGTCAAACAGCCATGGAGGAGCTTTAAAAAGCCCTGACGATTGCCTAGGACTTGGCGATGTTGGACCCTAGTCAGCCTCTGCAGCAAGCCTAACCTTACAAGGTTTAGGAGCAATCCTGCAGTAAGGAAAGAAAGCTACGCAGCACATTTTAGTTTATGCTAGCCGAATGCTGTCAGGACCAGAGTTGTGTAATACAATTACGGAGCTGGAGGCTTTAGCGGTGGCATGGACAATGAAGTTTCATCATTACTTGCCCTGTAATCCATTAACCATTATTACCGATCACCACACTTTGTTGCATTTGGAACATTAATCACCTAGGTCTTCAAGCTCAAGGAGTTTTTGTATTCTTTGACATATTGTGAAGGCAGCATCAGAATGCGGACTGTCTTAGTCCCTTTCCGTTGTCCATAGAGCCACAGGAGGCAGTCGATGATAAAGACTACTTGTAACTGTTTTCTGCACAGATTGACATTGCTACCAAACAGCACACGGATGTTGCGCTGGAACAGCTCCAATGCTACACCCCGTCACCACCCTGCTTCAAGGGTGAGTACGTGATTGCAGGCGATGTCTGTGTTATAATATAGCAAAAATAAACCCCTGACTATTAACAGTGGTGCCCAAGCACTTCCAGAATAGTGTTGACTGAGTGTCATGATACCTCCACAGCCAGCCATTTTAATACTTCGAAAACAAATGGCCCTATAAAATTTCAAAGCCAAAGTTTTGAAACCAATTCCGGCACAGGCTCCGACAGAAATAAGGGTCTTCGATTTTGTAGGTCTATTACCATAGTCCTGACTTGGAACTACTTTTGTTTTGGTTACAGTAGATTTTACCGAGTTAATTGCTTGTGCGATAAAGCCGCAGAATGGGGCAATGCTGGTTCGTTTCTTCCGGAAGTTGTTTGGTCAGTTTGAAGTCACCAAGCATTTTGTCTCGGACAACAGTACACCACAAATGAATCGTGTATTTCGAGCTGTTGTCAAAAAATTATCCAGCATAGGTGCTCCACTCCATAGCTACTACCAGCAGGCGGACAGTTTGACCAAACCCACCACTCAGAGACTTTTCTGACCATGTTTAGCATACGAAAATTGTTCATCTGCGCTATCTAAGAATTAGCCAGGTTGGTTAGATTTGGCCATTGCCGCGTATAACTCAGCAAAACCAGCCTCATTGCGGTTTTCACCATTGTACTCGCGCAGCTGTACGTGGATGATCTGCTTATTATCAGGAACGACGCGAGTACGATGAAGAGTCAGCAAGCAGCTAAACGGACACTAAGTTAAAGGACTTGGACAATGTCGCGTATTACCTTGGAGTCAAGATAGGGCATGCAGCAGATGAGTCATCGCTGCTCGGCCAGAAAGCCAAGATAGTCTAGATACTTGAAGAGAATGGACTGGCAGGCATCAAGTCGAAGGCCACACTTATGGAGTCGGAGTTCGTCTCAGCTAACACTAAGGACCTTCTGAAACTGTTGAACGACCACGAATACAGACAGGCAATAGTATTGCTCCTGTACGTGGCCACAGTGTCTATGTCAGACATCTCTGCAGCATTTGGTTCCTCTCTAGGTGAGTGGAACAGTCGACCAAAGCTGACTGAAAGTCGGGCAAGTGCATGATGGGTTTCCTGGCAGCGATGGGAAACAAGAAGCTGAAGATGTTTGCGGCAAGTGAAGGGATCCTGAGATGCTATGTCGAAACCGACAGTATGCGACTCCGAGGGCCAGAAGTCCACCAGCAGATATGTGCTGCAATTGGGTGAGAGCAAAGTCGCATAGTGCAGCAAGAAGCAATGGGCAGAGGCGCAATCATCAAAATAGGCCAAGTATGCCTAGGTGAAACATGCCTCCAAGGAACTCCTGTGGATGCATCAGCTTCTCAGGGATATTGTTCTTGAGATTAGAGGAGCGACCCTGGTGTACGAGGACAATCAAGGTTGCATCAATCTCATCAAGTCAGATCATTGTGGGGTAAGAACAAAGAACATTGTTGTGTGCCATCAGCCCATCACAAATCTAGGTTAGAAGATAGTCATTGATGTGGTTTATTGGCCAAGTGAGGAGATGATTGCAGACCTCATGACAAGGCCACGACCATGACACCTTTTGGAAATGTTCTGACGGACTTGGCCTAGTGGACTGCGGATGCAGAAGTGGGGAAAATGGGCCCTAGAAGTTGATTCACCTGAGATCAAGTAGCGAGAAGTTGTGTTGCAGTTGCACATTAAACTCCAGGTGTGCTGAGACACATTCCTGATCACCTGTTGTGCAGGAACACATTCCTGATCCCCTTGTGCATGGCTTATGTTATTTGGATTTTGTTGTAATTAATTAGTCGATGGGTGAATAAAGTATGTTAATCAGAGAACTACTTTTGCCTAAATTTTAACATAATTACACAGTTTTAGATCAGTAAATGACTGCCAATCTAGAATAATACAAAACTATGTGCTTACCCCTTGTTGACCATTTTGTGAACAGGGACTATCAAGTTACTGACCATAGGTCAAGATATCACGACTTTGTGTTAAGGCAAATTTGACAACACTAGGCTAATGCAGAGTATTTCCATGCACAACATCACCAACAATATTACAGCATGCTTTATTCTAATTTTTTAACACTTGGTTTGTCGCATTCCCAAGCTTAAGGGAGTTTTGTTCATGCTCCATTCCTTTCCTTACAATACCGTATCAAGGGTTATGTTCTAACCAACTAGCAGTATTTTTGGTATTAGTGCATAGGAGTGCTGTCTCAGCCATGAGTTTTGCATGGATCGTTTATATTGCTTGTACATGTATGTATAGCGGTTTTGCTTAGTTTGCAAACTAGATGGCATCACCTTTCTAGCATGCTGCTCCTTAGCTACCTGTCTACCCTTATCACCAGATGGACCTTATCCAAGTTATTTTTAACACCTACTCTGTATGTAGTAAGTTAATCCTTATGCCATTTTCAAATTTGATACAGTTATTGTTGCTGAAACCAGTATTTCATCACAAAATATCAAACAATATGCCTACTCTGGATATCTTATGGTTAAATGCAATGCACATTTACTAAATACAGGCACATTCCACATTTACATATGCAATGGAACCAGAGCAAGTATGTAAAACAAAAATACACTTAAAGTAAAGCACAACTGTATAGTTTTACACTTAAGATACATTTTTTGAACAGGTAAGCCCTTTGTAATGTGGTTATGTAATGCAATACTAGATGGTGCCACTGTCTATGAATAAACACACTAGGTTGTTGCACTCCCAACATGGCGTCCGCCTCCACCTAATTATTGCAGCATGCTACATGGTGTCAGAGGATAATTTAGCCACCCACAACTACCCTCAAACAGCATTTCCACGGATTTTAAAGGTTTAAAACACTCTTCTGTACAAAATTGAGCCAGAATCAAGAGGTAAGAGCAGTGCAGGGGATTCGACCACCCAATCATCTTTGTGTCACACCCAACAATATGGCTGATGCGTGGAAGCTGTGAAAACAAGGATTTGAGTGGTATGCTACTTCAGCTTTCCTAGGAAAACAAGAAGCTTCAGTACAGGTAACTACTTTTATGGCATGTATTGGCCAGGATGCAGCCAAAATTTAAAACATTTAAATTGACCAATGCCCAAGCTCAGGATCTGGCACTCATCAAGTCCAAATTTGAGGGAAACTTTGCCCCAACTCGAAATGAGACATTCAGCAGGTACCAGTTTAACAAACTCTTACAAGCTAAGAGTCAATTATTTGACCAATTCCTTACTAAAACTCATATGGCTAAAAAACTTTGTAATTTTGGCAACCTGGCAGATGATTAGCTATGTGACAAGATAGTCATACGTGTTGTTAGCAAAGAGCTGAGGAAAAGGCTGTTACAGGAACCAGGCCTGACACTCGACAGAGAAATCACCATGGCACGTGCGCACGAGCAAGCACAAACAAACCGAAGTCTTGACAGCCGCATCTGAGACTACAGTCAATGCAGTTCGTCGTGAAAAGGCCTCGGACAGGCGGAGCACAACTACCAGACCCTGCTCAAGATGTCAACGCGAGCATAAACCACGAGAATGCCCAGCATACAATCAACACTGCAAGAAATGCCACATAAAGAATCACTTTGCAATCTGCTGTCGCAGCAAAGGTACTGAAGCATCACCGGCAACTGACTCATAGGCCAGAAAAGGTAAAAGTAAGTCAGTCAATGCCGTGCAACAACTAGAAGAATCATCCGATGAAGATGACCTGCTATATATTAATGCAATCCAGACAGGCTCATCCCACCAATCCAAACGGCATGTCAGCCAAGCCACAAAATGGACAGAAAATATTCAGCTGGAAGACAAAGGTCTAGTGGCTTGATACAGCTGCAGAATGCAACGTCATACCCATGGCAATTGTTCGCCAACTGGGTGTCCAATGCGAACCGACTCGCACCAAACGGATCACATCCTATACCGGCGATACAGCACGTGTCACAGGGCAAGCGCGGCTACTTAGTAATCCAGCAACAGCCCTTTAGTAATTGTCAAACAACATAGTAAATTGAGAATATGCATGGATCCAACTGACATCAACAAACACATCAAGCGCAGGCACTACCCGTTGCGAACATTCCAAGAGAAGAACGTCCAAGGTAAAAACGGCTAAGTACTTCGCTAAATTGGACTGCCGAAAGCTGTACTGGCAGCTTCGAGTCACTCCTAGGACGTCACGATACCTTGTAGTCAGCACACCGTGGGGACGATACAAATTTCTCAGAGTTCTGTTTGGAATAGTCTCGGCAAGCTAGATATTTCAACAGATGATGAAACAAATTCTGGAAGGTCTTGAAGGAACCGACTGGGCACAAGATGACGTACTGATATACACAGAAACCAAGGAAGAACTGTGCAAATGAGTGCTTGCTGCACTACGCCGCCTGTATGAAGAAGTCTTACGTCTGAACAAAGAGAAATATGTGCTTGAAGCCACATCCATTTGTTTTTTAAGACACTAACAAGTAATGGAGTACAACCAGATCCAGAGAAGGTTGCTGCCATTGACTGCCTAAAGTCACCCACAAACAAGGAAGAGCTAAGACACTTCTTAGGGATAAACATCATGATCCTCAAGTGGTCGGGAACAAATCAATAAAGGCAAAACACGACCATAAAACGTTTTTTAGTAGAAGCGACGTTTCGCCACCATGTGGCATTTTTCAAGCTTTAATCATACAAAAATAAAATATTATGATTTAAAAAACCAAATTAATACACAATTACAAATAGAAATATCAATTAAAATAATTTTGAAGGTAAACAATAACGTTAAGTGTTACAGGTGTAATAACTATCACGCCTTATAGTTATTACACCTGTATGTTAACACTTAACGTTATTGTTTACCTTCAAAATTATTTTAATTGATATTTCTATTTGTAATTGTGTATTAGTTTGGTTTTTTGACTCATAATGTTTTATTTTTTGTATGATTAAAGCTTGAAAAATGCCACATGGTGGCGAAACGTTGCTTCTACTAAAAAACGTCTTATGGTCGTGTTTTGCCTTTATTGCTTCTTAGGGATGACTGTCTACCTGTCCCCATTCATGCCGAAATATTCAGAGATGACTAAAAAAGACACTGTTTGGGAATGGACACATGAACAAGAAGAGGTTGTCGCACAAGTCAAAGCAGCTCTAAAAACAGCGCCAGTCTTAACATTTTACGATGAAAACAAAGACATCTGCTTATCGGTCGATGCTAGCTCGTATGCCATAGGAGCCGCTTTATTTCAAGAAGGAAGACCAGTTTGCCACGCAACATTGGCTCTCACGCATTGCCAGCAAAGATGTCCTCAAATAGAGAAAGAAGCCCTTGCGATCAGATTCGGATGCAAGAAGTTCCATGAGTACATCGCAGGAAAGGATCTCATCGTGGAAACTGATCACAAGCCACTAGAGATCATTAGCAAAAAACTAATCAGTGCCATGCCTGCTAGACTCCAGCGGATCTTCTTTGACATTCTGCCATATAGGGCTACCATACAATACGCTAAAGGTACCCACATACCTGTGGCTGACTCCCTGGAGTAGAGACTGTACGCCAGTAAACGGGGATGATGACCCTTAAGAGCTACAAGTCTACATTACGCTGCCAATGTCTAACAGAGCAACGAAAGAATTACAACGAGAATCTGAATTTGACCCGATCTTTTGGAATCTCCACACAGTCAATTTGGAAGGATGGCCGGAGAACAAAAGTGATCTTACTTCAACTGAGTTGGAACTATTCCAACCAGTCTACGCCAAGGTTACCTAAGACACATACATGCCGGACATCTGAGTATAGCATCTTTGATCTGCAGGGCAAGGGAAGCAGTGTTATGTCCATTCATGACAGCGGACATTCAAGACTTTGTAGAGAGATGTGGCCATGCCAAGGAACACAATGAGACCCCGGAAAAGAACCTATACTGACCAAACCAGTTCCTGATCTAGCCTGGCCGATGGTAGCGTCAGATCTCTTTAAGGTGGAAGGCGAATCATACCTTATCATCACCGACATCTACTCTGGATTCTTTGACATAGCAAAACTTAGGTCCACAACATCTGCAGTAGTCATTGGGAAGCTTAAACAGTGGTTCTCCGTACATGGTGTTCCTGAGGTGCTTGAGTCAGACAACGGACCACAATACTCGTCACGTGAATTCTCCCACTTTGCAGAGCAATGGTGTTTCCATCACAAGATATCTTCACTATTGTTTCCCTGTGCCAACGGTCTAGCAGAGAGAGCAGTCCAAACGGCTAAAGAAGTAATTCAGAAATGCTCACTTGATGGCACCGATATCTATGCCACGTTGCTGAACATAAAAAACACACCACGAAGCAAACGCTAGCATCTCCAGCTCAACGACTGTTCAACAGGTGCACTAAGACTCCTTTGTCCGAGTCCAACAACTTGCTCCGTCCCCAAGTTCAGGAAGATGTCAAAGTCGCGCTCACCGCCACAAGAAGCCGCCAGAAACACCACACAGACAAAGGCACAAAGCCAGCGCCACCCATCACCAGAGGAGAGATCGTGAGAGTCCAAACCAGACATTGCCAATAGGAACATGGAATCATCAAACAAGAAGCAGCCGGTCCTCGGTCATACGACGTCCAGCTCAGCGATGGCAGCGTGCTCCTAAGAAACACGTCGTTTCTTAGGAGCACAAAAGCAGAAATTCTATCCCGCGGAAGTACCATCACGTACTGCTCCAGCGGACCAAAGAACCAAAGAAAGGACAACCGATACAGAGGCGGTTCCTTCAGCCCCTGTAGCCGCTAAAAACAGCGCCACAACTATAACACACAGTGGACGAACTGTGAAGCCTCCAGACAAACTTAACCTTTAATACGCACATTTTGCTTTTATGTTACCTTGACTCTTACATACCAATGTCCCGTATTGTTTGACCGATTTGCAATTTAAATACATTGTATATGTTAAAAGGGAGGATGTAACGTGGTTACGTAATGCGCTACTAGATGGCGGCACTGTCTATGAATGAACACTAGGTTGTTGTTGCACTCTCAACATGGCGTCCGCCTCTACCTAATTATTGCAGCACGCTACACCCTTAGCCTAACGAACATTTAACTTGTATACAATTCATGTACAAAAATGCACTTTTATGAAAGTTCATCTAAGTAACGAACATGGGATCTTGCTGTTATTCAATAACAGTACATGAAAGTACTTAAAAATAGTCATTATATATGGTTAACAGAAGAATAAATTACATCCAACTATAATTGACTAGTGTTTTTCATAAGCAATGTGGCTTATAAACACTCGTTTGACAGCGAATTATTTTTACGTTGACTCCTATAAGAAAATACTATTCAAGTAATGAACAGCTTGCTAGAACTACATGTACGTTAGTTAATACATGTTATCTTAGGTGACTTCTTATGGGTATAGTTATGCAAAAGTGTACTGATCACATTAACAATGAGTTAAAACAATTTGGTCTAAGTCCAACTTTGATGCCATAAACATGTCTGTAATAGCTAAGCAAACACGCGCAAATAGTTCACCTTCTCCTATCCCCCAGGCAGTTCGGTTTCCGTAAGGGTGCCTCCTGTGAGCTCCTCCTTATCGATCTCCAGC
>JAQGBX010004212.1:0-15756 GCA_034698745.1 Megaphyllum sjaelandicum | reverse complement strand
AAGGTCAGCAAAATAGTTCAAACCACTTACAGGCAGGCAAAACTGCTGGCCTTAATCTACAGTTTTGAGTACCCCTACTGTTGGTCGTGGCAACCCCCTACAAGCCAGATTACTGTCAGAGCCTCAAGACTTCTGGGTTACACCCATTATGTACTACAAAAAAGCCAGTCCGGCCTCCTGCCGCTTGATGGCTTACAAAGTGCTGGTACGCTCTATACTCGAATACGCCAGTGCTGTTTGGGACACTCATGCCAACTCCCTCCAAGACTTATTGGAACGTCCACAGCGTCAAGCTGTCTTGCAAATTAATCACTGTCCGTTACACCTGTATCACCTCCACCAGCTCTGCAATCTACTGTATACCCATCACCCCGTCTCTGTTCGATTAAGAGAGGAACATACTGTAGGTTCCACCTTCTTTTCAGCATCTTTAACTCCATCATAACTCCCTCACAAGGTTAGTCTTGCATTCGGTAGACCCAGGTTTCGATTCCCGGGTCGGCTATCCTCGATTGTTGTCTTTCATGGTGTCCCACAATCCCTCCAGGTGAATGCTGAGGTACAAAACTGAGCTTTTTCTAACTTAAAAATCCCATGGATTAACGCGCCTCTCCACTATTTCAACCAATATCTTTGAAGAGGTCGTACTGAAACCTGGATGGAACATCAATCTATAATAGCAGAGGAGATAAAGTTTTTAGTACAATTTCTTAAGTTCGTTCTGAGACCTGCACGAAAATTACAAACATTAGTAGAGCAGCACTTCTCAATAGTTCCTATATTAAAATCGGTCATGACCGTCTTCCCATCCCATCTCATTCTCGACTTAAAAGTCCTGGTAATTACGGGAAAATGTTGTGATGTTGGGGTCCATCATGACCAGACTGCTTAGTCTGACTTAAATTGTATGATGATCCCGCCCACCACATGTAAAGAATTGAATTGAATCCTGGACAAAAGCCATCTTCTCCCCCACTCCCACTTCTCCGGCCGATGCGATCATCCTTTCAAAGTACGTCTATACTATCCCAATCACAATATCTATAAATTCTCCTTCTTTCCTCGCAAGATTCCACTCTGGAACAACTTCCCTTGCTTGGTTGTACAGGCTCCATCCCTTGAAACTTTCAGATCTTGCCTTACCACCATTCCCCCACACCTAAAGGCCACGGCGCGGTGATTACCCACTAACTAAACATTATCTTAAACGTAGTTTTTACGTATTGAGAACTAAAGGGGGAAAAATTGGTAAAATAATTAATGCTTTAATTTGATGATCGAACGACCGAACATTGAAGAAACACTTACTCAGAAACTGTTCTTCTAGCCCCTCGAATATCGGGTTCTAACTCTGGTCATTAGTTTTTTTTTGTGTTTAAATTAAATAAAAACTAGCGCCGATGCAGTAATCTAACCATTTCGTGGAACGTAGCTAGGCTACAGGCATATTCCATTCTGTAGAACACGAACATTCCAGTAGGCGAAGACTACGTTAAATTCCTTAGAAAGCAAAGATGTTCCATTTTGTAGAATCCGAACGATGCATTTCATGGATCGCTCGTACATTTCAGTCCAAGGAACGCAAAGAATTTCTATCTCGCAGAACTCGGTATCCCGTCGAACGGAAAGATGTCGAGTTTTTCAACTCCACAAATGTACTTCAAGGTGGGGAGAAATAGTATCCAAATAAGCATTTCTTAGAGGAGTTTCTTACCGTATATACGTCCAGCGTCACTGCTCCAGGATTCCGCAGCCTTAGTCAATAATCGCTCCGATTGTTCTGCCATTTTCAGGAGGTTCGTGGCCACTGTTCAACGGCTCGGCTCCTTATCCACCGGCGCTCGTCGCGTTCCCCTCAACCTCAAGCCCATCGCCGCCCAGCATCGTGGACAAGAAAATCCAACTGTTCGTCGACTTCAGCGGCCAGCTTTGCAGAAGTAAGCAATTTTTTTCTAGTCTATGTATATACGAAACGCAGAGAATTCCGCAAAAGCTTAATTGGCGGAATACAGCGCCGTCCCATCCGATCACCGCTTTCGACTCTTCCACGTTTAAAATATGTAGTTTCCAGCAAATGGCTCCTTCCGTTCTCAAAGATTTCGAGTCTATACCGTATTTTTTTTTCTCGTAGCATCAACGGCAGCGATGCCGTCCTTGCCGACTCCGGCAAACGTCGCTGCGCCATCCATCCGCTGCCATTCCTGTTCCCGTCCGGTGGCTTTGGACTGTCGCTGCCATTTCTGCGAGAAGCACATCTGCGCCGGCTGCATCCAATCCTGCTTCAATTGCAACGAAGAGTTCTGCGTCTTATGTTCCATCAAGATGTAAGACCAGCGCAGATTCGGGCATAGATGACTGGTGCCAAACTCGTTTATCTTTGACAGCTTCCCTTAAAATTAAAAACCGAATTGTAAATTTAGGAACAACGCAAAACTTGCCGCGTGAAACGAATACGTGCCCAGAACTGCTCCGAGATGGCGGTCGTGGCTGGTGTGCTGTGACTGTCTTTTTTTTGCAGACATGTCACGCAGAGTTGCTGCACCGAGATGGAGGATCCAGCTTTCGCGTTATAGCCTCCATTTCTGCCCAAGACGTGTCATGTATGTATGTAATGGACCTTACGCAGAGTTAGGAAACGGGACTACATCGCATGATCTTTTCAGCAAAACAACTAAAAGAACGTGCCTCCAGGTAATTTTTGCTGATGGAATGAATGAAATGGCACGTGATGTAGTGCTGATGAAATTGCATAAGGTCCATTGCAACGAGATGTCATGGCAGACTCAGTCTTCTGATGGCAGGTCAATCCTTCGTGCCATCGACATGTCGCACGCATTGCCGATCCAGCACACATGCCATCGACTCGCATAACTTGATGCATGACTGTCTTCTGCGTGTGAAATGTCACACGCTTGGCCGCTCCAGCCCTCGTGCCATTTCACGCACATAGCCATCGAGATGGATGTTCTGGCTCTCAATGGACCAGAGCGTTCCTTGCCACGGTGGACGAAGATTCCACCGAGATGGCCCGTCCAGGCCTCGTGCCAGTCATCTACAGCTCATTTGCGTTCACTAATGAATCCACGATTAACTAACGAAACTTAAAAACTAAAAGGCACGTTTTCCATTTTCAGATATCGAGCCAAGGAGGACATCACGCTTTGTTTGAGCTGCTCCTGATCTTGCCATCGACTGCTGACCATTGACCTTCATCGCCATTTCTCAACATTTTCTGAAATTTTACCTTCTGTACATAACATTTTTGAAATAAAACAAAAACGTAAGAAAATAATATGAAAAATTAGCATCAAAAAACAAATTTAATCGAGACGCCGCGTGATCTTCGCCGCATCATTTTTTTTTCTCCAAATTTATACGAAATCGAGCTTCGTACCAGGCCGAAGCGCTCTTGCGTTCACGATCTCCAGAGTTTTTCTTAGTTTTTTTTTTCCGTTCCGAATATTATTTACACGTTTAGTAACCGAATGCATAGCCAGTTGACCGGGACTAGTTGACCCTCTTTTTGTAAAGCCGACGGTTCTTCAGTCCAGTTCTTCCGTCGTCAGATCCCGCGAGGAAGGCATGGAGGTGGACGGTCCGGCAGCCGCGTTTGGATCGTCCGCTTCATCGAAATCTTCACAACCGCCCAGGATGGACTGCAGAATATCGCCTGCAATTCAAAATTTTATTTATATAAATTGATGTTTTGCACCTTTTTCCGAGTTAATTTACTAGAGTTCCCCCAGAAATTTAATTTTCAACTTCCCAGACTTTTCCAGGTTTTTAAAAAAAATTTCTGACTTTTTCAAAATAAACCATTCTTCCCTGATTTTTCCAGGTTTTCAAGGTCTGGAGGAACCTTGATATAAGATTCAAGAAATAAACTTAGAAAAAGTACAAAACAGGGTCCGCCCCCCACAAATTTTATTTTCAACTTTCCTGACTTTTCCGGGTTATAAACAAATTTCCCTGACCAATGACAGACAGTAGGTCAAAAATTGACATATTTTGTAAAAATTTACTAATGACAATTTTGAAAATTAACGCAGAATAAGGTAATAAAATCTTAAAAAATACGTACTCGGGGGGGAAACATGAAAAGATTTTCAAATTTGTACTCGGAAAATGTGGAGAGTTTTGCAAAATTTGTACTCGAAAAACGTGGAAAATTTTGCAAAATTTGTACTCAAAAACGTGGGAATCATTTTTTTTAATTTGTACTCGAAAAACGTGGAAATTTTTGCAGATTTTGAACTCAGAAAATGGGTCCTGAGCTAACCATGAAATAATTATTGAATTTAATAATTGTCATGAGAAAAATGTATTTAAAATATTTTGAGTTGTTGCGAGCTATTTTCGACAAAATTTCGTCCTCGGAGAATGGATTGAAAAACGCTTACCAAACATGCCTCTGCGTTGAGGTTTCGGTGACGGAAGTCCGAAAAATAACTGTCCGATTTTATCTAAATACTGAAGAAATTACAAAATAAAATTAACATTTAGCACAAATATGGTAAATTGTGTCACATTTACCGAATTCAGAGCTCGTTTCGTGCGTCATAATTTCGTATTTAACCAAAAATCGAAGATTGTTGAGTCATTTGGTCAAAACTACGATCAAGTTGTGTCATATTCACCGATTTCACTACACTTAATGCTGGGTTCTCCCAGAAATTTCATTTTCAACTTCCCTGAGCTTTCCAGGTTTTAAAAAAATTTTCCCTGACCGATGATTCAAAATCGACTCGGTAAAATATTTTTCAAAATTTACTAATAAAATTTTCAAAATATAAGTAGAAAAGTTAAAAAAATAAATTTGCATGAATACAGTTTGAAAATTTGACAATTTTGTGTTTTCGGAAAATGTTGAAAGTTTTGCAAATTTATACTTTGGAAAACGCAGAGAAATTTGCAAATTTTGTTTTCGGAAGAAAAAAAAGGTAAATTTTGCCCTTTTTTCCTCGAAAAACATGGAAATTTTTTTTTGCTATTTTTCCTTGGAAAACGCGGAAAATTTCGCAAATTAATTTTGTACTCAGCAAACGTTTAGAATTTTGCAAATTTCTACTCTGAAAACGTCGAAAAATTTTGCAATTTTGTCCTCGGAAAACGTGGAAAATTTTGATAATTTGTTCTCAGAAAACGTGGAGAATTTTGAAAATTTGTACTCGGAAAAGTTTGAACTTTTGTCCTTGGAAAACGTGGATAATTTTGATAATTTTTTCTAAGAAAAGGTGGAGAATTTTAAAATGTGTCCAAATGGATCCTGACCACGTTAAATTTCCCTGACTTTTTTCAAAAAAAGTAAAGTCATTCTTCTCTGACTTTTCCAGGTTTTCCAGGTCTGGGGGAACCCTCAAATACAATTTGAAAAGCAGAAACGGACAATCTTTTCTGAGTGGCGTCACTTTTGAAATGGACGTAACGTACCTCCGTGTAAGCCGGATCTCTGTTAATCGAAGGCTGGTACTGTTCGCATAGCACCGTGAATGCAGTTAGGGTTCCGCTTCAAGGCCAAAAATTGAAACGAGAAGAGACAAAAAAAATGGAAAAAACCGTGAATGATCATCCCGTACGAAACGTTTTCGTAAAAACAATTTCCTAAAAAATTGATTCGGAATACAGATTTCGGTTCGTACTTTTCGACGGTGAGAAGCAGGAACCATAGAAAGTTGAGTAGAGGCTGGAAGAAAGGCGGTCCTTGGTTGATGTCCGGATGCCTCTCAGTGTACTTGAAGAAGACTATGGTGGCGGACGTTTTCTTTTCCATACACAACAGCCTGAAACGAGAACCGAGACAGTTTTCGGAAAAATCGTATGGATTTTGATCCAAGTTGGATTATTTTTGGGGAAAATTCAATTTATTTCAATTCCTTACCCTGCAGTCAGTACATACATGTAGTACCTTTTGGCAAGGGGGAACCATACAGAAATTAAGTCAGACTAAGCAGTCTGGTCATGATGGACCCCAACATTACATTTTACAAGGTTCCCCCAGAACATTCATTTTCAACTTCCCTGACTTTTCCAGGTTTCAGAAAAATTTTCTCTGACCAATGACAACGCGAAAAATTGACATTTTTCAAAATTGACACTGAAAAATATTTTTTTTTAATTTAATAACGACAATTTTGAAAATTAACATAGAAATTTTTAAAATTTGTGCTCGGAAAACGTGGCCAATTTTGCAAATTTGTACTAGGAAACGTGGAAAATTTTGCAAATTTGTACACAGAAAAGGAGGAAAATTTTGCAAATTTGTACTCAGATAAGGTCGAACGTTTTGCAAATGTGAACTGAAAAAATGTGGAAAATTTTGCAAATTTGAACTGAAAAAATGTGGAACATTTTGAAAATTTGTACTTAGAAAAGGTGGAAAATTTTGAAAATTTGAACTGAGAAAAGGTGGAAAATTTTGCAAATTTGAACTGAGAAAAGGTGGAAAATTTTGCAAATTTGAACTGAGAAAAATTGGAAAATTTTGCAAATCTGTACTCCGAAAATGTGGAAATTTTTCGCACATTTCTACTCGGAAAATTGGCCATGAAACGCCGTGACTGCGTTGAATTTCCCTGACTTTTTCAAAATAAACCATTCTTCCCGGACTGTTCCAGGTCATTCTTAACTTCCCTGACTTTTCCAGGTTTTCCAGGTCTGTGGGAACCCTGTTCCTTACCCTGCAGTCAGTACATACATGTAGTACCTTTTTGCAAGGGGGAACCATACAGAAATTAAGTCAGACTAAGCAGTCTGGTCATGATGGACCTAAACATTTTCAGGGTTCCCCCAGAACGTTCATTTTCAACTTCCCTGATTTTTCCCTGACTTTTCCAGGTTGTAAAAAAATTTTCTCTGATCAATGACAACGTGAAAAATTGACATTGTGTAAAATTAACACTAGAAAATATTTTTTAAATTTATTAATGATTATTTTGAAAATTAAGGTAGAATTTTTTTTTAAAAAATTTAAAAAAAAATCGCATGAAAATTTTTTAAAATGAGAAACTTTTGTATTCGACAAAAGTTGAAAATTTGTGCTCGGAAAAAGTGGGAAATTTTGCAATTTTTCCTCGGAAAATGTTGAAAATTTGCACACGGAAAACATATAAAATTTTGCTAATTTGTACTCAGAAAATGTGGAAAATTTTGCAAATTTGTACACTAAAAACGTGGAAAAGATTTCAAATTTAACCTCGGAAAACGTGAGATTTTTCAAATTTGTAGGCCTACATGGGAATTGTGGAAAAGTTTGCCGATTTGTCCTCGGAAAACGTGGAAAATTGTGCAATTGGCCTGGAGCTAACCATGTAAAAGCATTAATTTTGGTTCACGACATGACTACGTCGAATTTCCCTGACTTTTTCAAAAAGAAATTCTTTCCTGACTTTTCTAGACACTTGCTAATTCCCTGACTTTTCCAGGTTTTCCAGGTCTGAGGGTACCCTGTGTCAGCGTATTGTGGGGAATGACACGTTGCCGTTTTTTGGGAAACATTGCATAAACTTTAAAAGAAAAGTGACATTTTTTAAAGTTCTGGATTCTGGATATGTCACTTGAATTTTGGGTAAAATGTTTTGGAACAGTTTCGACTTACTGTAAAACGGCTTGAGCAATAAACAGGTCGATCTCGCTGGAGTAACCTTTTTTCACGTGATAATCCACCAAGAAATCCGAAAATCCGGTGCCATCCATCGACCGCAGGAAATGATAGAAAGAATCTTGATAGTTTGTTTCTACGAGGCCAACAAAAAAGAAAACCACCGCGATCAAGCATTTCTTTATGAAATCAGACATGGCTCAGACAACAGGTTCCATAATACTTGCCTTTCCATAGCGTTAAGGCGATCAAGTTGTGTAGTTTCGGATGTCCGAATCTGTGTTCCGTCGACTCCCTCCCCGACCATTTCAGGGCGGAATTTATAAACACGGCGCGTTCCGGGCCGCCGTCGGGAACCACCAGTTCGTACAATCGACCAAGCTTTTCTGAAATAAAGAATAACTTTCGAATCCAGAAACCCGCCACCGAGCGCTTCGTGGGACGTTGATCGAGGACTCACCCAACGTCTGGACGGACACGCAAGCTTCGGCCTTCACCAGTGTATCCACGTACAATATCGCTAAATCCGCACCGCTGCTATTCTGCAAAATTAAGAAAAGAGCATTTCAGGCCTTTTGTGGAAAAATATGGCTGTTAAATGTTGGGTGGGTCTTAGACATCGAGCGGATGTGCGGAGTAGGCCTGAACCTTCTTTAAATTAGGCTCCGGCAGCGGATATATCGATCGTCTGGTCAGTTTTGCCACAGGTGGCACATTGCCACTCATCTGCACCGCGACCTTCCCAAAAAAACCTTGGGCGGGACCTTCTGAGAAACGTTAACGAAATATATCGCGGTACATTGCCTAAACCGCGGTACGTGACCTAACCTAAACCATTCCTGCATTCGCCCCAGAGGGAGGGATTTTGGGAAACCGTAAAAAAAAACACAATCAGGATGGCCGACCCAGGAATCAAACCCGAGTCTACTGAATGCGAGGTAAACATGTCACCACTCGGCTACCTCGCTTAGTTAGTATCGCGTTAAACTTGGAAGTTTACAAGTGTTCGCAATTTGCGGGTTTATTTAGTGGGCACTGCCCGCAAGGAGCTAAACAAAGACCTAAGTTCGGGTAAGATCCGGTGTGTTAAGCGTAGTTTTTCTCCAAAAAAAATTGTTTCTTTTAGGCAAGAGCTGAATGGGACGGAAATTCCAGTAAGATCCATTATGGACCATCTATGGACCCATGTGTCGCAATTATCACCCCCAACCCACTGGAGTGGCTCTAAGCATTTCTGCGCATCACATTCTGATATCGTAATCTGGAGAAAATCTTTGTACTTCTGCTTAAACGCCATCATCTTCTGACGGATCTCCTATCAGGTATAACATCTTTCATATTTCCCACATCCTGACGACCAACTGAGCTTTCATTATCCATCAACTCGTAGAAATGATCGGAGATCTTTCTTTCGCTCTTAAATGGTCCTCGCTATCGTCCCAAATTGGCTGATCTTCCTTCGGCTTTACTGGATCCATGATTTTCAAGTAAAGCCTTTATCATAAATGCGACCGTGCTTTTTACGTTCCCCGCTGAATATCTCTCTAGTTTTTTCCAAATCTCATTTCCAGTTTTCCTCTCTGGAGGCTATCGTTTCTGTTCCTTTGGAGCTACTGATAGATTCAGTCTTTCCAGATGTCACGCTAAATCCTCATCCTAAGACTAGGTGGGCTGGGGTACGTCCAAATGGCTCTTCGATATTTGAATTTATCGCAAACGTCAGTGGCCCCCCGGTCCATTCGTGAGTGCGGAAACATCAGTTCATAATTTGAGGAGACCCGGTGTTGTAAAAGGAAAGACATTGTTCGTTAAGCAGGGGTTGCCCCATATAAATTGTCAATTTCAAGTAAGATGGAATAGGATCCAAATTTGAGTACATGTAAGGTCCAGATGTCTGCAAGTGTGTAAATTAACCCATGTATGTTCAATTCAATTCAGTACCCTACTATCAGTATGTAATTTGAGGAGGATTGGGGGATGTTCGATGAGGGCATGTCCGTAGGTGTGAACTGTGTGCAAATCGAGAGTTTGCTAAGCGGGGTTTGCGTCGGCACCGATGGTCGAGTGGGTTATGCGCTCGCCTCTCGATCCTAACTAGCGGGGTTAATATTCAGGATGTGCAAAATTCTTTAAGTGGCGGCTCTTTTGGATTATTGTTTACACCGAGGGAACACGTCAGCTCCCGATCTTTTACGCATCATTGATACGTTGAACTCAATTGTATTTCTTACGTTCTTTGAATGAACAAAGAAGTCGCTACCCAATAATTTAAGCGCATTGTCGTAAAACAAATTCACAGAGTCCATTCACTTATTTTATCCCACAAACCGTTCACCGTGATAATCCACGGACCAGACACTCAAAAAGGGCGAACAGTCCTATCGAACGAGCTAGTCCCATCTTACCAGTGCCCACATTTACCGCGAGTCAGCAAAGCCACCCAACACGCAACAGCCAACACTCAACACGGCCAGTCATGACGAAAGTATGAGGCTGAAATGACGTTTTCACCCGCCATTTTATGTTGCGTGTTGGCGTGTTGGCTTGTTGTGCCTGATCGCTCAAGTGGCGGTCTCTCCCTTTGATCTCGCCCAACAAGGCGCAACATCTGGCGATATATCGATGTATTTCGATGGCCCTTAATGACAGTATTTTTTGTATCTATCGTATTTTGAAGTATCCACGCACGTAATTGAATATTTCTGTCATAAGTATTGCTGCGTTAATAGGTTTATGATTTTATACAGTTTTAGGTTTGCAAATGTTCGTAAGGCTGCTGTCGTCGATATATCGATATATTGTTAATAGTTGCGCGTGCCACCGCCGCTGCCTGAGGCTTGTTGCACGCTTGTTGGGCCTGATGAAAATGTGTAGCCACGTACACACTACCACTCAACAAAAGCGCCATGCTTTCGTCATGACTGGCCGTGTTGAGTGTTGGCTGTTGCGTGTTGGGTGGCAGTGGATACGCGGCTTTAGGCTACCCAGCGGTCAACACTGGGACCGATGACCATATACCGGCAAACCGCTACGAACCCAAGGTGAACCCATTGCACCGAGAGACCCTCCCGAGCACCCACCACCCGAAGAAATCTCGGCAAACCATCCGAGAAAGATCTAAACCCTGGAAATAGTGCAGCGAAGACTGACTACAGTGAGGAACTCTGCCAAGGGGTCTCACTAGTTGACGCTGGCACATCCCCGGTGTTTGTGTTTAGTCTCGTAGCAGAACTAAGCCAAGGTTATAATTCCACAAACTGACAAACAAACAAGCGGGTGTTTACCAGTAAATAACAAATGTGCATTATCAGGTATCATTAGTATTACTAACCATTACCAACTATTAGAACACGTCATCCTAATGACGTTAC
Organism: Megaphyllum sjaelandicum; assembly: GCA_034698745.1. NCBI lineage: Eukaryota > Metazoa > Arthropoda > Diplopoda > Julida > Julidae > Megaphyllum > Megaphyllum sjaelandicum. The sequence continues at coordinate 4,788 of JAQGBX010004212.1, read as the reverse complement.
ATGTACTATCGACTCCAAACTTGCGGTGATAATTTCAAACTCTGGCGTAAATTTCTCTCACCTGTTTGTGCCGCAATAATTCCAAGGCTCCGTCGTAGAGCAAAGCCATCAATTCGTTGTATTTTTTCTGATTCGTGTACCTTGATTGTGCAATATAGAAAACGTAACTACGTTAGAACAGTTAGATCATATATCGTGATTTTACAATTTTTGGATATCTAATTAATAAATAAGGAAGGGTATTAATTGTCTAACCTGAAATAAAGCGTTCTGTACATTTGATGAGCTTCGTAATATTTTCCATTTTCGACGCTCAGCCTCAGTTTGTTGAGCACTCGATTCACTCCACCCGAAGCGCAACGAGTCGACGCCATCTTGCATCTGACCCCCAGCAGAGCGGAAATGTCCCAGGCAAATAGTTCCCCACCAAATTTAGAAAACAATTGAAAAATTGACCGGAAGTTTATAGGGAAATTTTATAAAAATTAACATAAAATTTGGAAAAAGTCGTGACCTAGGAATTGACCTAGGAAAGTTTCTGGCAATTAAATAATAATTGACATAGGAAAGTTTTTTTGGCAATTTCATAAAAATTGACTTATGATTGTTTTGATGATTTCGTGGAAATTTACCGGAAGTTTTGAAATTTTTTTATAAAAACTTGCCTATAAAAGTTTTGATAATTCAAAAAAAATTGACTCATGAAAATGTTGATAATTTTATGGAAATTTACCTAAAGTTTTGATAATTTTATAAAAAAATTGGCCTATGAAAGTTTTGATAATTTTATAAAATTGACCTATGAAAGTTTTGATAATTTAATGGAATTTTACCAGAAGTTTTAAATATTTTATGAAAATTGGCCTATGAAAGTTTTGATAATTTGATGGAAATTTACCCGACGTTTATGGCTTGCAAAATGTCATAAAATTTACCAGAAGTTGGGGAATTTTTATAAAAACTGACCTAGGAAAGTTTCGAAAATTTTACAAGTTTTGGAAATTTTGTAAAATTGACATAACAAAATTTGGAAAAAGTCGTGAAAATTGACTAGTAAAGTTTTTGGCAATTTCATGATAATTGACCTTTGAAAGTTTTTTTGGAATTTCATAAAAATTGACCTAGGAAAGTTTTTTTTGGAATTTCGTAAAAATTGACTTATATGATTGTTTTGATGATTTCATGGATATTTACCGGAAGTTTTGGAAACTTTATAAAACTTTATAAAATTTTGGATAATTCAACAAAAATTGACTTATGAAAATGTTGATAATTTTATGGAAATTTACCACAAGTTTTGATAATTTTATAAAAATTAACATAAAATTTGGAAAAAAGTCGTGAAAAATTTTTTTTTTTGTTAAAAAGTTTTTGGAAATTTCATAATAATTGACCTAGGAAATTTTTTTGGAATTTCATAAAAATTGACCTATGATTGTTTTGATGATTTCATGGAAATTTACCGGAAATTTTGAAAACTTTATAAAAACTGGCCTATAAAAGTTTTGATAATTCAACAAAAATTGACACATGAAAATGTTGATAATTTTATGGAAATTTACCACAAGTTTTCAAAATTTTATGAAAATTGGCCTTTGAAAGTTTTGATAATTTGATGGAAATTTACCTGAAGTTTTGATAATTTTATGAAAAATTAGGGTATGAAAGTTTTCATAATTTTATAAAAATGTGACTTATGAAAGTTTTGATAATTTAACGGAAATTTACCAGAAGTTTTAAAAATTTTATAAAAAAATTGGCCTATGAAAGTTTTGATAATTTGATGGAAATTTACTCGAAAGTTTATGACATGCAAAATGTCGTAAAAATTTACCAGAAGTTTTAAAAATTTTATAAAAACTGACCTAGGAAAGTTTCGAAAATTTTAGAAGTTTTGGAAATTTTATAAAATTGACCTATGAAAGTTTGATAATTTTATAAAAAATTTACCAGAAGTTTTAAAAATGTTATGGAAATTTACCAGAAGTCTTTAAAAATTTATAAAAATTGACCTATAAAAGTTTTTATAATTATATGGAAATTTACCAGAAGTTTTAAAATTTTTAATTAAAAATGGCTTATGAAAGTTTTGATAATTTTTTAAAATCTGACCTAGAAACGTTTTTAAAATTTTATAAAATTGACCTATGAAAGTTTTGATAATTTGATGGAAATTTACCCGAACCTAGGAAAGTTTCGAATTTTTTTTAAAAAATGTACATGAAGTTTACGGGAAATTTTCCCGAAGTTTATAACTTTTAAAATGTCTTAAAAATTTACAACAAGTTTTGAATTTTTTTATAAAAATCGGCCTATCAAAGATTATAAAAGTTGTAAAAATTGACCAAAACTTAGCAAAGCTTTCGAAAATTTTATAAAAATCGGCCGATGAAAGTTTCGATAATTTCATGAAAATTTACCACAAGTTTCGATAATGTTACACATTTTTCAGACCAATTTTTTCCCAAAATTTACCAAATTGCAAAATTAATAACGATTTACTTAGCTAACAGTTTTCTCCTACAATGAATTAAATTTTCCGAAATAAAAAAAAAAAAAAAAACCTCTATATTTTCGTTAAAATTTCGCCAAATTTTACGAAAATTTCCCAAATTTATTTCCCGAGGAACCATTTTGGTCCCCACACCCACTCGCACGTGCCGGATATGACGTCACGGCGGCTGGCGGATATGACGGTATAACACGCGACACATCAGCCGCCGGCTTACCATAGGATCTTTGGGCTTACCATCTTTGGGCTTAGTAGGCTTACTTGTTCATTCATATTCCAGACGCATTGGATCGTTGCGGTCATTGTTCAACGAACAGATCATGGATTTGAGGTAAAATTTCAATCATTTCATTAAAATTTTACGAAAAACTACGAACCGGAAGCCTAATTTACACAAATTCTTGCTCAGAGACAAGCTAGACGACGAAATTCGTTCTGTGGACTCTCCCATTCTGGGAGTCAGCAATCCAGGGACGCCATCGGACAGAGGCTCGCTCATAAACTACAGCATCAAGAACGACGACGGCGTCCTGCTTCTGGGTCCTCCAGCATCCGCTCATCAGCAGCAGCAGCAGCCTCTTTGCCTGTCTTCCTTGCCCTCCTCCACATCCGTCATCAGCATCACCACTCCCATGAACCCGGTTCCCACCTCCTTGCTCTCCGCAGGGCACGTCGGAGGCATGTCCGCGGCCACGGCCAACCTCCTGCTGCAGGTGGTTCCTCAGCAGCACGCCGGAGGAAACGGTCCCGGCTGCGTGCCCCAGGGATCCTCCATAACCCAGTCCATGGCCACCTGCGTCACCCGGCAGCCGCCTCAGAGCAAGTACGCCCAGCTGCTGGCGGTCATCGAAGACCTGGGCAAGGACATACGTCCCACCTACGCCGGCAGCAAGAGTTCGGCGGAGAGGCTCAAGAGGGGCATCGTCCACGCCAGGATCTTGGTTCGGGAGTGTCTCATGGAGACGGAGCGCAGCGCTAGGACTTGATCCATCCCTCTAGCATCTCGCGTCCCACCTTTTCGGACATGCCAAATTTCTACCATTCGTTGCGAATTGTTGTTCAGAAAGGGTTTCTGGGATAATTACTCGTTAATCTCCGTAGGCCTACCATCAACGTACGTTCACTCGGTGAAAGCTTAGCGACGTGTCCCTCGAGGACCTTCGTTGGAGATAGTGCGCAGCGTCAGGACTTCATCGACCCAGATCTTGAGGCCTAGGTTTTTTCGAAGAAATGTCAATTTTTCATCTCGATTTCGCTAATAAATGTCAGTGTTTTTGTAGCCATTGTCGACTATCGTAGTTTTCTTTATTCGACCGATGGCAAGAGATTTGCGCTGAAGATGAGAAATCCTTGTCGGAAGATGAGAAATTTGTACTAAAAGTGAGAAATTATGCTGCGGTGGAAAAAGGGGAAATAAGAAATTTGAATCCTAAAAATTTAAAATTTGCGCTAAAGATCAGGGTTCCCCCAGACCTGGAAAACCTAGAAAACCTGGAAGTCAGGGAAGAATGGTTTGTTTTGAAAAAGTCAGGAAAAAATCAAAATTAATACTTCTACAAGGTTAGCTCGGGACCCATTTTCCGAGTAAAAATTTGCAAACTTATCCACATTTTCTCGAATACAAAATTTTCATGCAATTTTCGTAAATTTAAAAAAAAAATTCTAATTCAATTTTCAAAATTGTCGTTAGTAAATTTAAAAAAAAATATGTTCCAGTGTCAATTTTGGTAAATGTCAATTTTTCCCTTTGTCATTGGTCAGGGAAATTTTTTTAAAACCTGGAATTTAAATTTGAATAATTTTCTACGTTGTCTGAGTACAAATTTGCAAAATTTTCCATGTTTTTCCAGAACACATTAGCGAAATTGTCTACGTTTTCCATGTACAAATTAACAAAATTTTCCACGTTTTTCGAGAACAAATTAGCAAAATGTTCCACGTTTTCCGTGTGCAAAATATCAAGCAAAATTGTGCACGTTTTCCGTGAAATTTTTTTCAAAATTCTCCAGGTTTTCAGAGTTTAAATTTTCCACTTTTTCCGAGGACAAAATTGCAAAATTTCCCACGTTTTCCATGCACAGATTTTCAACATTTTCCGAATACAAAGTTTTCCCATTTTAAAAAATTCTCATGCAATTTTTTTAAATTAAAAAAAAAAAAAATTGGAAAATTTCATTTTCCCGTTGTCATTGGTCAGGGAACAGGGTTCCCACAGACCTGGAAAACCTGGAAAAGTCAGGGAAGTTGAGAATGACCTGGAAAAGTCAGGGAAAAAT
>JAQGBX010004211.1:0-15761 GCA_034698745.1 Megaphyllum sjaelandicum | reverse complement strand
CATGCGCAGATCGAACAATTTCGAATCGTTCACGTATCGGGTAAGCGAATCGTTTGGCTGCTAAAACTCCCTATTATCAAATTAGGAAAACGAAAAGCATGGATTGTTTGTATGTATTCAACTGGTTTCGTTTTTATTGGCACATATTTGAAGTTGTTACAATGTTTTGAAAATAGGGGCAAACACATAATTGTTAGCTACGCAGCAGCACACTGATGCAATGCAGTACATGTAGGTAGCTTATACTTATATGTGGTTACGTATAGGTCTGCATCACGTGATCTTTTCATCGAATCATTGACTAAAATAACGTGCTTTCAGGTAATTTTCGCCAATGGAATGAACGAAATATCACGTGATAATGGCATGATTACAAAATTTGCATAAGGTGCATTGCAAATGGGCAATGTGCAAACGTTATAGGGATATACTGTATCAGAGCCCAAATAATACATTTCAAATGTATTAGTAGGTATACATGCATATTAGTAAAAGAATCTTTCAAATTTGAAACATATAATAATCCAATTAGATTAATGTCACAGACCTAACGTTGTTATCCGTTTAAAATATAAAATACCTTCCATGGTTTCGTGGTAAACATAATGGACCTGAGTAAATATTCAGATATTTTATTTAAGAATCAAACTTTCATCGTCATTGTTGAAAATAAACTTAGCGAATGGTAACATGATGTTCCAATCTCACTATGTACAACTTTAAGTTCTGTTGGCAACTTGGCAATAGAAAAATCTATGCCACATGGGATATCCATGCTTATGTTTTCATTATTATTGTAACATAAAAGTTTAGGAAGAAAGGATGTTGATTAATGGTTTATTATTTTTTGTCATTATAGAATGCTTGCTTTATTTTCTGTATGGTATTTTAACAATTCAATTATTGAAGATTATTGGATTCCAAATTGCCTTGACAATAATGCTTTACATGCAATGAATTGTGCTATGAACATTAACGTGTGCAAATTTTAATCATACGGAGTGTTCATAATTGAATAGAAGGGTTTTGAGCGTTTTTTTAAAATTTATACGGGGGTTTCATATGTTTGGTTGTTGTGAAGTACTAATCCGTAGGGTACTCGCCATGTTGATGCACAAAATGCTTTGAAAACTAAGTTTCTAAGAGACAATTTATGCTAAAAGGAAATGAAATTGCTATTCGTAGGCGTCACTAAATTTTCATTTCAATGTTACGCAGCCTTATGTTTTGACAGAAACTTGATTATGCTTCACATTTTCAAGATTGTGTATAAAAGAAAATATTTTAACATTTTTTTTTCTCTTAAACATGCGAAGGCTTTCCTTAGAGCTTGTCAGCGTTAGATTTTCTTCATTATATTCACATTAAATCCTAGAAAGTTTCTAGTTTAGCTACGTGGGTATTATGAGATGTCTGGTTTCCCAAATTTTTTTTAAAAAAAACGGTAATTTGCTGATAGCAAAATGTAATTAAGATTTATTCTTGGTAAAATACTTTTAAATAATGGTCTGGTGATAAAATGTTCGTGGCTATACATGTACATTTACCATTTCAGTATGATTCGTTAAAAGATAAGAGATTGCATGGTTTAATCCACTGATACGAAACTATTTTATTAAATATTTTCGCCTTACTTTTCCATTAATGCGTTATCTGATAAAGCATTATCTATTTCACCAAAGAGAACTTTAGATTTGAAAATTCTTTTTCACGTTGATTAATTGGAGTAAGTTTATCAAATATTTGCATAAAAAACAAATGTATTTAAACTGTGTATATAGGCTTGTGTTGCGAGTAGGCTAATTTATTCGTCTCTTGGGAAGAACTTAATGGAGTAATAAAGATTTTACTTAAAATTGATTGCAAACCGAAAGTGTGTTTAACTTTAACACAGTTTATGTTGAGGTTGGGAATGCTTTACTTTAGGAATAACGGCGTAATTGAAAAACTTTCTGAATAATATGAATATAAAATAACGATACACTAATTCTTTATTTTCTTTGTTCGTAGACGGGTTTAAGGAATGATTCCTGATTTTGACTTCACCCAAGGCTATTTAGAAAAACCTTAAAGCCTTAAACATTAGATATAAAATAATTGTATTCTAGAAATAAGCTATTTAATTTTAATGCTGAGTATTTCTTCTTTAATTTAGTTTTACGCAAGAAATTCGGCTTGGTCTAAAGACGAATTCATTATTTAACGATAAAATTGAAACTTCTGAAACCGGGCGTTTTGTGTTTAATTTAATTTTAAGTTCGTTATAACAACGAAAGTCAATTGGCTCATAAGGATATTGTTACCCATTTTTATTTTGTATAATAGCTTGGTCCACATTACGCAGCTTACTTTTCCCCGAAGGGTTTGTAATTTTATTTTGAAATAAAACATATAGTTTCTATAGAAAATGTATATTTTAACGAACTAAAGATCGAATTATTTCCCATGATTTCCATCATCTTTCATTTAAAAAAAAGTATTTTGCAGCTTGATTTAACATACATACAGTATAAAACCTGAAAAAGTGACCCTTTTTTAATGGTGATCACCTCTTTATGTTGACCACTTTTAAGTGTATTAGGTTTTCTATTGTAAATTTACTTCATAAAAATTCTGTGTATAGTTACCATTTGTGTATTGTGTACAGTGACCAGTGTGTGTTGTCTTTTTTGCAATTTTTACATTGTCAATGTTCATTAAACACTGACCAGATAACACTTGAGTCGCCTTTCATGCTGCTATAATCCTATTGGTTCTCAAATAAATGCAATTCAGCTAATTTAGATAGCGACATGTAACTGGTGATATAATTGGTGAAGTAGAAATTAAAGCTGAGATGATTTCGAAACGATGTTTTGGAAATGTGCAGCTGGTTAACAAAATATGCTGTGGAAAATTGCACAGAAATTACGAATCATGTTATTGAGATCGAAAAAAATCACTCAAAACATGATCATAAAAAGCAAAAAGCATTTAAAACAAGAAAAACTTTAAAAAAAGTCTTAAAAAAAAGCAAATGTGTATTAAGGCAATAAATAAACTATGTGTATTGCACGTGGGCATGTTGATTCTGTACGATTTTGATTTTCTACTACATGTATTCAAGTTTGCATGTGTAAGTACAGTGTACATGCACATTATTTTAATTCAGGTATTCTTTGTATAGTGTCGACCATCAGCATGTTTCCAGTGACCAACAGCATTTTTTTTTTGGGTTACTCTTAACGAGTTTTACTGTACTTAGCTTTCCGATGAAGTTTTTTATTTACTTGTTAAAAAGTTCTAGTGTTTGAATTGTTTGTATGTTGCGTTGTCACTAAGTTTTCGAAACATTACGTCGATCTCCCACATAAAAAGTACATTGGTTATTAAATTACTATGACATGGGAAAATACAAAGTAATTCACATTTTAAGTTTGACAAACGTTCTCAAAATCGTTTAATTATAAGACGCAGGACCACTCTTGTAACAAGTTTGACTTACTTGGCTACTTGGCTTCCTAACAAAATATAAAAACGCATGATTTTCCTCAATGTTATTTATTTTTTTGTAAAAAAAAATATATATATGCTGAGGTGTTTTCTCCACGGAATTTGCCGTGTGCCAGACGCAGTCTAAAGTCATTCATTGATTTTATTCAGTTTTTTTTTTCGTTTTTTTCAAACCAAGAAATTTCCTGAAGGCATCTTCGGTACTCTCCGAATCTACACGTTGTATAGGTTATTTTCTTGGGTTAAATATTTTTTTGCATTTCGGCTTATATAAATACAAATCTTGTTTACGTTACGTGAGCCCCAAATGGATGTGAAAAAGTCTGCGAAATTACCACGGGCTTCGCGCATAGGGCATCCGAAAAATATGACATTTGCAGATTCGGGTTTGATTTAGAGCCTGGCGGGTGGGACATCTTTCTGTCGTTTCTCTTCAGCGCCCCCGTCGGCATCAATGTGAGTTTATTATTGGGTTTAGTCGAAGCTCGGCAACAACAGTTTCCTTTGTCTCTAATGTTATATACGGAGCATTTACATGTGCATGACCAACAAACGACAAATATGAGCCCTCTTGTCACATTACATGCTGCAGTGATTGTCTCCGCTGTGTGATCATGCGTGCGTTTAGGCGAAGTACTGCATGGTGCGTGGGAGATGAAATACCCAAAAATTGGCTCGAAAATAACGTTGTTTTTTGAAGATGAAAAACAATTAAAATCAAGTTTGAAGTTTTGAAAACGTCGAGCGCGAGGAGTTCGTTCACCCAAATGTTTTGCGATTAACTCACAGGGAATCATTTAAGTTTCACTTCCGCTGTAATAACTTCATTGTCATGGTCATAACGTTTTCAACCACGCAGTGCAAATGCAAGTTGTGTATTTTGATGTGAAATACATGAACTTTGCGGAAATATTTTTTGCCTGTAGAGAAATGGAGCGCAATATGTTATCTGCATGCAGCGAAATGCTATACGTAATATACTCTGAATATAGTGAAATAGAACGTAGCATTTTCTGCTTTGAACTGTGCATTGGCATTTGAACATGATATTCTATAGAATGAAACATCAGTAAAACCTGGAAAATTGACCACCTGTCTTTGTTGACCACTTTAGTGCATTGGTTTGTCCAGTGTCTATTGTGTACAGTGACCAGTGTGTGTTGTCGTTTTTGAAATTGTTACATGGTCAGTATACCTTAAAAAGTGACCAGATAACATATGGGTCACCTAACATATTGCTTTAACTCTTGTGGTTCTCACATAATTCAGCCAGTCACGTTATTAAGATCGAAAAAATCACTTAAAACTTGATAATAAGATGCAAAAAAGCATTTAAAACAAGGAAAACTTGATATTTTTTTTCTTTACAAATACAAATACTGTGTGTAATGCACATATACAGGACGATTCTGCGATTTTTTGGTTTTGTGGTTTATACTACATGTATTACAGCCTACATATATAAGTATAGTGTACATGTTCATTATTTTTATTTAATTAATTCATGCTTTATATAGTCTATAAGAGTGTTCACTCTGTTAAGTGGTCACACTTAACAGCTTTTCCTGTATTTACTACAGTGTAATAAAACTGAGTACTATAAATGTAAATATATACTACATACAATATGCGTTATAAACCTTTTAGGCATACTGTTAAAGTGTTAATGTAAATATGTAATGTTGAACTCAATATTCAACTAAGATGAATAAAAATAAATAAAAAACGTAAAGTTGTATGCTGCAAGCTTCAACATAGTACATGTACTGTATATAGGCCTACTGTACAACTTATGCGCAACAGTCTTATAAAAATAAAATCTCACGAATTGTAAATGCATCGTGAAACTAAATATATTCGAGACTACACATGCATTATGGGACGTTAATATATTTTTCTATTATCCAAAATATAACGAAGCATTGCAGTATTATTTAGATGGCAATTTGTGGTCGTTTTCTTAATGTATTTCTTTGTTTTTATCGAATTAACTGAAGCTATTAAGAACAATTACATGTCGATGGAGCTATTATCTTGAGTTAGATAGGATATCTAACAGCATTACTTTGTCAGAAAATGACCAACGCTATGGTGGTCTGGGAGAAATGCACGAAATTTATCGCATTTGAAGTGGGTAAAATATTGTTTAGTTTATTTTTTTTCCAAACTTTTAAGACAGGAAGCTGGTTTACGGTAGCAATACATAACGTGCTTCCTGTTCAAGCCATGATACATGGCGATGAAACTAAAAGTTGTTCATGCTCCAGGCGCTGGCAGTGTGTTTGCGGTGCACCAAATTTATTTAACTATATATAACAGCCCACTTTTCTTTTTATTGGAAACCTCTTTCGGATTTGCTTCGTAAATTTTCAGTTATTTTCCTATTTTCTCCGCTGTTTCTTTTATCTGTTCTTGCGAGATTTCGTAACGTGTAATCGATTTTTATATATGGTTCGATGGTGAATGCTTTTCTATGCAAAAAAAAAAGGGAGAAAAATGATCATTTGGCTGCAGCTAAATGTATTTTTTTAACCCCGTGAACATTAACAGCAAGCTATTGTGCATTCAATGCAAATAGATATAAATGGCTTGTCGCATCGTTTTAAATGATCCCGAATAAAGTCTAGGCTACAATTTATTGTGCGTTTCTATTGTATTTCTAACAATGCCAATATAATACGTTCTCTCGACGCATATCGTGTGTTGTATTAAGTCGATGCATTTCCTTTTTCGCAGATACTCGAAACGGTGTTGGAATACAATAAGACGCCTTTCAAAAATGCTGGTTTTTTTGTTATAATTATTAAAGTACATTTGGATTAGCCTGGCTAATCTCATTCGCCTTAAATAGAAAGTCATTCATTTGCTGAGAAGTATATATGCAGAAGCAAATGAATTGCCCCATATTTTAATTTTTTATTCTTGTTGTTGTTTTAAATGGTAAAAATTATGATTGCTCAAAATAATCCTATTCATGTACAGTCGAATCTCGTTAATCTGCACTCGAAGGGACCGACCAAAAGCGTGCAGTATATCGTTTAATGTTATGACGGCTTGAAAGGAAGACATGGACGGTGTCTGGATTGAATTTTTTTTTTAATTTTTCGATTTAAAACTTACAGAGAAGCCATCAAAGTTTTGGTCTGAAAATAGTATTTTCATTTCGTTTAAACAAGCTAACCTAATATTATTTAAACTTCTTTTAAACTTGAACTTTACAAAATTTCTGAATTGCGTAAAAGATATCCACTGCATTTTATTGAAAATCTAATGCTGTCGTCATTCGTTCAAATTCTGATGGCGTCATTCGTTCAAATTCTGATGGCGTCATTCGTTCAAATTCTGATGGCGTCATTCGTTCAAATTTTGATGACGCCGTTCGTTAATTTATGGCATTTAAAAACTGTGCAGCCTTGTTCTACGTTAAAAAGTGCCATATAAAACAGCAATGTTCCGTTGTCTGTTTTGAAGCAAGTTTGTTAGTCCCTACCGTGAAATCTAGCTTTTAAAGATATACCTAGCATTCATGAGTATTTGCATCGATTACCTCTAGCGAAGAATTCGCTGAAGTTCGAGCGTTTCTATAAGATATCATAACAAAAATATTGATTTTTTTTTTATCTGTGAGCTAGTTTTACCTTCAGCACTCTTGTCTAGAACTCTAAATGTATCAACGTGATTCCTTTTAATGCTAAAAGCTTCCCAGTAGACCCTACTGAATGAATGAAAAGCTTGGTTTAGGCTTACTTTGTTGTGGAAAGCATGTTTCCAATCCGATTTAGCATGAATTGCAAAAATGCTTTCATTTCTTCATCAATAAGGTTCATTTCTCCGAGGTTAATGCAATGCTATTTTAACCATTGTCCATATCTTAGTTCTCTGCACCAGATTCTGTAAAGTTCGTTTGTCTGAGCTCACTTTCCTATTGATTAGGTCACTTGTTTCTTTGGATTATTATGTTTTCAAGCTCATTGTACCTATATATACTGCTTATGACTGCATTTTTTGCCGTTTTTTCAAGGCAACACAATGAGGTTTTTGTATTTGATTTTATGCAAATTCAATCCTATCGATCCTTTTTTTGTAGATTTCTATTCGATTTTTTGTCCCTAAATAAAATTCGGCATGGAGGGTACTTACGTGTAGTAGCATTGTGTGTATATTCGGTTCTTTAATTAAATGTATGCTAACAAAAATGGATATACCATGATTACGTTGCTCCAAGATTACTTTTCAAGGGGACTTCGTCAGTTGCATACTAAAATATTTAAGTGCCATGGATACTGTGTTGCTGCGGAATAGGGAAATCCCCTTTGAAAAAAGAGAATCTGTTGTGTAGTCCGTGGGATTATTTATTTTGAAAAAAAAGTCTAACTTAGAAATTTAATTAGAAGATATTTGAATGTAACTTCAGTATGCGTACTTGAGCTGTGTGTATTGACCGAAATGTTCGTTTTTGTAAACAACCATATTATAACGTATTTGCCATTAAACAAGTTCTTAAAAATCCTCCATATCCATGTTTGAGTGGCTGAAGAAGTATAGAACGTGTTCGTGTATTTGTAATCTGACTTAGTCATCATGACAACAAAATTATGTTCCTGTTTAAATTTGTTTTGATGTAAGTTGAACGGAGCTATTGATATTTAGTTGGGTTCAACATTTACATGAACTGTATATACATGAATGACAAAATATTTTCCCAAACAACCATCTTAAAACGTATTTGCCATGCAAAATCCTCGATTTCAAAATACTCAAGTGACTCAAGAAGTAAGTTTTGATCTTATACTTTTACTTAGGGCAAAATACTATACAGCAAAACCTGGAAAAGTGACCACCTGTTTATGTTTACCTTTTTTAGTGTATTGTATTTTTTTCTGTAAATTTTTTTCACAACAATTCTGTTGTCTTTTTTTTGCAATTTTTACATTGTCAATGTACCTCAAAAAGTGACCAGATAACAGATGGGTCACCTTACATCCTGTTTTAACCTTCGTGGTTCTCAAATAATTCAGCCAATCATGGTTTTCAGACCGAAAACATCACTGAAAACATGATCGTAAAAAGCAAAAAAGGCATTTAAAACAAGGAAAACTTAATATTTTTTCTTAAAAAACCGAACAAATGTGAAATAAGCCAATTAACATACTGTATATAATGCAAATAGATATGATGATTCTGTACTTTTTTGGATTTATGGTTTTGACTACATGTATTATAGTCAACTTGTATAAGTATAGTGTGCTTGTTCATTATTTTAATTAATTTAAGGCATTCTTTGTATAGTGACCACCTGTGTACAGTGACCAACATAGCATTTTTTTAGGTCACTCTTAACATGTTTTATTGTTCAGTGTATATGAATTGAATTTTAAAAATCAAAAAACTTAAAGCAATCTACACACATGTATGCGATAAAAGTGAAAAATTATTTCGAACTTGTTTTCAAAACTTGCCTTCTAATAAGCAATGTTAACAAGTTAAAATCCCAACACAATTTTTAACATTAAATCTGTCGTATGTTCAATACACCAAGTTTACATTTGAACACTTATAACATCATGCAGGCTAGTTAGAGTTCGCATGGTAGGTTTTCAATCAAACAATGCTACTGTATCTCAACGTTTTTGACTTGTTATTATTGGTAGCTCCGAATATTAGGGATATTCAAGCAAAAGCTTTACGAATGACACATTTTGAAGTCGTGAAGTCACGTGTGCAAAAGCTGTGAATTATTTGGTTTAAAAACAACGATAACTTTGAATGATTTTTTTAAACCAATTAGCGTGTAGATTTTGTGCACGTGGCTTAACGACTACCAAGAAAGACACCTGAGTACCCCTAATAATTTTTTTTAATATATTTGGTTCCGGCCGTGCATTTTCGTTGGCAAATTTATTTATCTAGCAATATGACTCAATGTTATAGTTTTCGCATCTTGGGAAATCTCTGGAATCGCATGTTAACTCAGTAGGGAGCATATTTATTAAGACAAATTGAAAATATATATAATATATACACCGTATTTGTGTACTGAAATTGTACGTTATCAATCATCTTTATGTTGCAACCATTTTCTTTACCTTGAGACCACTGGTATCAAAAGAATTTCTCGAAACCTTGAAAGATGCCAGGATAGATTACTTTTTGTATGGAGGGACCCTATAGTAAGAGAAGTTTAATATACATGTATTTTATTATCAATTTGAACAGCTCATGAGTTATGGTCAATAGATCATGACGAATCTGATAACATCTTTTCATGTCTTACTTGCATATGTGACAAATTCAAGTTAATAAAGCATTTATCAAATATCCAGTGACATGGTAAATTTTTGTCGGCATAATTATTTTTCTTATTGCCTTTAGTGTTACTGGTCGAAAGTTCAAGCACTGAAATGTTAACTTTTTGGAAATAGTCATTCAGTAAAAAGTTATTTCATTACTGGTTTATGAACAGTACAAATTGTATGTTAGATTGCATTGAAGATGCAAGAGTTTCACATTATGATTACTTTAACATATATTGATTTTTTTAGTTTTCTTAAACCATACAGTACATCTAATCTCACTGTTTATCTATCGTATTCAAAAACGTGCATATAGTTTAAGGAATTCTAGGATTTAATGCAGTATGTTCAAGTTAAAATGCTAAAGATGTTCAGCAGGTGTTAATTTTAACTATCATTAGTTTAGTAAACTACTGGGATATGCTTTATTAGGTTGACTTTAGAAAACATTTCATTATTATTTGTCTACAAATGTTATTTATAGTGTCGAAAATGCTATGTAAAGCATATACGTTGAATTATTAAACATTATTATTTAGATCAGAAAACTTCAAACGGCAGTTTTTTTCAAATTTCTAAAACGTTGTTACACTTGAATATACACGTATATTTTTTGTTTCAAGGAGCCAATCAACTTGCTGTGCTTTCTGCGATATATTAAATTCATTTTGTTTGAAGGACCCCTAGTGAAAAAAACAATAGAAACCAATAGAATTTTTCTATTGGTCTTATTGGTATTTGGGATTTTGTATTGGTTTTGTTTTGTATTGATGTCTATTGGCAAATACTGTATTTCTATTGACTGGATCATAGACACCACTAGAAACCATTTCAAAACCAATACAAACCAATAAGACCAATAGAAAAATTCTATCGTTTTCTATTGTCCATGTTCCAAATACCAATAGAGAACAATAGGATTTTTCTATTGGTTTTTTACCAGAGATGCCTTGGACGCAATTCCGACATCAATTTTCTTTGGCATATTTTTCAGATGGTTTTAGACCATCATCGTTACTAACCAAATTAGCAACTAGAAAACAAGGCTATAATGAATCCTTATTGGATTATGTGACTGATGTTGAACATCTTTGCCAAAGAATTGATCCATTCATGCCAGAAGAAACAATTAAAGATCATTTAATCAAGGGTCTATACCCATCATTACAGAAGTTTATGATAGAGAGCATTCATTGTCCACTTTACGAGTTTCGTCAGATAATGTATAGGAATAATAAGGTTCCACCTCCTTCTGCACTTAAATCGAATAATACTTGGGGAAATTCAGGAGGGAGACCGATTCAGAATGCTACGATTAGATGGGGTGCCAATACGTATCAAAGTGGTCAAGCTTCTCCGGTACAGACTCAACCACTTAATAGGGCATTGCGTTCGCCACCTAGTACTGGAAATCCTCGAAATGGTTCAGCAGGTAATACCTCTCCATTCTTGTGCTATGGCTGTAAGCAAGAGGGCCACATGCATCGAGATTGCCTAAAAGAACCAAAAATAATACTGGTTTACAACCTGCTTTGACGGTCTATGTTTCGTTGTCACCACCGGCAAAATTGTTGAAATTCAACTTAGCATGTGACACTAAGATAGTTCAAGCCACTTACGATCCGGGTTCAAGTGGTTCATTTTTACATCCTACAGTGATGGAGGCTTTTGGATTGAAACCATTGAAATTGGCAGGGAAAGATATTCATCTTTATCAAGATTTTCATGGGGGAGTTTTGGCAGAGTCGAATGCGGTGGAACTGGAATTTTATTTACTGGGGAGAGTGTTTAAATGTTTTTGTAATTTCTCCAAAGTTACCAGTTCCAGTAATATTGGGAAAGGATTTTGTGGACAAAGAAGGATTGTTATATTTCCCAAAAACGCAGAGTCTGTTTTGAACCAAACTGAGAAAAACAGTTGAACAAGCGGAATAATCTTAACAGATTATATAGAATTGCCAGATTTTCCGGGAATAGATGTCCCACCGGTGTTGAGGATGGAAGCTTTTCCTGTCACATTGAAGGAACCAGTTACGTTGGCACCTTTTTCTGTTTCCTTTCCTAAATGTTGGGGGCCAAAGAATGTGCCTGTAGGGGATAGGATGATGACTATACCATCTGATAAGTTAGTGGCAGATGTGCGTTCAGCAAATGTAGTTTTTTTGTCACGGGGACCCGAATCAAGGCCAATTCAGATTTTAAATTCATCGCCGGATGAAGTGCGCTTGAAGGGGGGCCAAGTTGTTGCGTTAGCTGTCCCCATCCAAAATTCTGATGTAATTAGCCCTTGGGATGGAGAAAAATTTGAAAATCTGGAAAATCAGGTGGAGAAGGAGGATATCGATTTACTGGATAGAGTGAACATATATCCTTTATTGTCACAAGAGCAGCGCACAGCATTAGAAAAATTGTTAAGGCGCTACAGAAAATTGTTTGCATTATTGAATTCTGAATTTCGAATGAGTGATTTGCCCCCACATTACATAGATACGGGAGATGCTAAGCCAACATTTCAATCGGTAAGGCGTACGTCTCCAAGGCGCACCTTGGACAACTTTCTTCCCACTGCCCTGGTTCCATCCCTGCCTAACCCTTCTGCCTCCCTCATGCAGGCTGCTTCCATTAACTTGGCTGTAGCACAGTCAATCCAAAAGTGTTATTGTGATGCTCATCATTCTCCCAGTAAATTAGAACCCTTCGATTGGGTTCTAGTACGTAATCTTGCACCAGCAAAATTTGGCACAGGTAAGTTTGAGCCCTTATACCATGGGCCCTACTGAATTGTAGCTAAATTGTCTCCCTCAAACTTTGTCCTACAAGATACTCATCGCCGTCCCCCTATACTTACTATTTATCATACTTCCCTCTTTAAACGATATTACGTCCTTCCTTCAATGTTTCCTGAGCCCACGTCTGCTATAAATTCAAAAAAGTGCGCTTCGCGTTCCATGCTAGACCGCGCTCCGTATAGCTACAAGGCGGGGTGCCGATGATTCCGGTTCCACTCCGCAATTGTACCTTAACCCTTGTTCGCAGCGCATGGGTCAGCAAAGTTTTCCGAAACTTTTGGCCCGTACCTTTTGCCTTTCAAAAATGTCTCGAGGAAATCTCAATGCCCGTTTCTTTTACGATGCCTGCCCCCTTGAATTATTCTCTGGGCTAGAAGACACGGATGATGGATCACTGATCACAACGTCCCAGGAATCATTTGAAATCCCCTCCCAGTTTACTGTTACAGAAACAACAGGTTCGTTTTCGGTACCATGTTATCCACTAACTCCAATGTGGGGTTAGATATATCTTCCTTGAGTAGAGAAATATGTATCCTAATAGGTGTGGGTTCATCTTCCTCTACTGTGTTGGTTGCTCAGCCTAGTCCAGGGCTAGGGCTTTTACCACTAGTCAGCATTTCAACATACCAAGCACGAAACGTGCTCCCAGGTTTCCCAGACAACGACAACATGCTAACTGTCCCCACCCTGTTCCTTCGCTGCACGACAGTGGCCATTATGCCAGTCACTGGGTTGGCACGTCCTGGACCGCTGGCCCCCTACACCCTCCACTCGTACTCCTGAACCTCTATCCCTATCCACATCCCTTTGCTATTTCCCCTTTTCTCCCACCATTCCAAACCCCTCCCTAACTCCCCTTGCCCTGCCAGCAGTCCCCCTGACTAGGCTGATCCATTCCAAGGGCTCTAAGCCCTATTCAGCCCATTTGTACCGCTGCCCATCCCCTTTGATTAATCGATGGCGCTATCGTGGTTAATTCGACTCAGTCCACGGAAGGATTCAGAACACAGGTAATTCGGGCAACTCGACACCCCGAAGCAGCTCCTTGCTCTGACCGCTCGTGCCTTCGGCCACCAGAAGTATCCTCCATTCGGATGGCGGTGTCCCTGGAAGAATCCGTTGTCACTACAGGAGGGATTGTCGCAAGCCTGGAACAAGGGCGGGGTGTGCCCAATGTAACCGAGCTGCCTCTGCAGGCTGACGTACCAGAGGAACCAGTTCTTTTACAAGGACCTCTCCAAATGTGCGAAATTGAGTCCTGTATGGTTCGGGCCATCGTCCGTGGCCCTACGGCCGACCCTTAGTCAGACCTGCTAGTCCTCCATCCCAATTGATACGGATTCAGAGACGTTTCCTATGGTTAAGCCGCTTGCCTTGGCCATGCTTAGTGCAGAACCTCCGAGGTACAGGGTCCCTGGCCACTCGTGAAAGGGCAGCCCGACAGGCCTATGTCCATGAGCTCCTTCAGGAGAAGAAATGTAATCGTCCAAATTGGGAGGATAATGCCCAGCGGGCATCCTTCCATTGGATGTAGACAGCCTGAGTCCACATGGCTTGCAGTTCCACTTGTTGAGTCTAGTCCTGTCTCTTCTTACTCCCTCCCTTCATTTCTAGATCTCTTTCACATTTCTAACAGTGGGTGTCTTTCCAGCCTAAATTCTCTTAACTCACAAGTTAATGCGTTTTTATCACTTACTATCTAATTTCAGGTCGCAATGGAGTGCTCCCCCCTAGTTTTGGCATGTGATGACCCTGGGAGGCAAATGGTTTAAGTAAGGATAGCCTCAAACTGGGAAAAATCCAACTTTTGGTCGATGCTGGGGTCCATCATGTTGCGGATCACTTGTCTGTTCTAATGAGAGGAAGTGACTCCCCCTGCTTCGTGGCACTGTGTGTGCTGACCGCAGAATATTGAATTAAATTGAAAATATGTAAACCAGGTGGAAAGATTTGGTGTATGGTCAAACAAAAAAATCGGCATACATGTTAATACATGTCACAGTATCACATAAATGCATCATTTACATTTAGTTTACATTCCCTTTTTTGTTGAATTAAAAATAAATACTGTATTTCTGTTGGTGATGTTTATTATCCTAAGTAAAATGAATTTATACCACTTTGAAATATACAAGCATATGTATTGTTCAAATCAGTATTTATTTAAAAGTGCAATCTAATAAAACTCAATACTAAAATTCCACCACCTCCACATCTAACCAATGGTCAAGGATTTTGTTTTTTCAGCTCTCGCCAGGTCGTTTCCACAACTAACAACAGATCAGATGGGCGTTAGGTATGGAGAAGAACTGGCAAGAGCTGAAAAAAATCTTCGTATTTAAAGGCAAGTGAAAAAAATAAATCGTTCAATTTCAGTTTGTGTCATATCAAGCCGGATACAAACAGCAATAACAAAATTGCAAAAAAAAGTCTGTGTTTGCATTTTGTTCTGAAAATTTTTAGCAAACAGTAAACATTTCGACAAAAAAACTCATCTTCAGCAAACATTTTGGAAGGGTTTGCTTTTATTCACGCATTAAGAAGTTAATGTATCATCTGCTGTTTTGCAAGATTTCGTTTACCAACACAGCTACATGTACTGTATATCGTAAGATTCACATTCAGTAATATTTTAATAATTTCAGGGGTATATGTGTAAATTTCTGAAAATGCATGCTAACAATTCAATGTTGTACAGTACATGTACCGCGCATGACTTATTGCAAATATACCCAGATCTGCATCATTTTCATTCTTGCTAACATTGTTTTTAAGTGTTGGCTCCTTCATGAATGCTCAGCATAGTATTCTCCATTTTGTTTGTTAACAAAACTGTTTGTTGTTTGTCTTGGTTGTGCATGCAATATGTTTGCATGAGCACATTTACAAAAAAAATCACCATTTGGAAAAACACATTTTCTAATGTGTGCCCAGGCTTTAGGATTATGAACCAAAAACATATGGTTCAATGATGCCAAGGAATAGTGCCTCCATAATTGTACAAGGAAACGCCACTTTCAATACAATTTTAATTCAATTCTTGGTACTTGTCGGTTATATTGACTACCGACCTCAGAAAGCATAGAAGCTGTGCAGGGAAACGTCAGTAACAGTATGTAAAATGTGATTTCCAATGTTTTGTCACCTAAATGGGGGCTCCGCCCCCAAACCCCCGTCAAGGAGG
>JAQGBX010004210.1:0-15763 GCA_034698745.1 Megaphyllum sjaelandicum | reverse complement strand
GAGTCAGCTAATATTGTTATACTGCCTTTGCACTAAGGTAAAGGCAGTGTTGTCAAAGAACATTCATAATAATTTGCTACAATTCTTCGATTTTGTGGAGGGTATTTAGGACTTTTTTAGGACTTTTTATTTTTTTTAGGACTTTTAGGACTTGTTTGCCACCCTGCAAAAATCTAACACATTTATTACAAAGGATTATAAGTTTCAGGGCTATTTTTGGATCTTTAAGTACGGCTCATTTACCCTGAAGCTATTACTTTTTTTTAAAAAATGGGCTTTGATTTTTAAAAGAATGCGACGGTAATGAAATCTTTTTCAAATCATTACAAGTGCAAATTTTGAAATTTCCTTGTTATTTTTTTTTTTTAAAAAAAACTAAACATCACAGTCAGGGTTTCCCCAAAAATTTCATTTTCAACTTCACTGACCTTTCCAGGTTTTGAAAAAAGAATTTTGCAATTTTGTACTCAGTAAACAAGGAACATTTTTCAAATTTGTTACAGAAAAATGTGGAGAATTTTGCAATTTTGTCCTCGGAAAACGTGGCAAATTTTGCAAATATGTCCCCGGTAAAGGTGGCAAATTTTGCAATCTTCTCCTCAGAAAACGTGGCAAATTTTGCAAATTTGTTATAGGAAAATTTGAAGAATTTTGCAATTTTGTACTCCAAAAACGTTGAAAATTTTGCAATTTTGTCCTCAGAAAACGCGGAAAATTTTGCGAATTTGTATCCGACTACGATGAATTTCCCTGACTTTTTCAAATTAAGTCATTCTTCCCTGACTTTTCCAGGTCATTTTTAAGTTCTCTGACTTTTCCAGGTTTTCCAGGTTTAAAAATTTTATCGCCATGAGTAGTAACATTTCAGTCATGTTGTCAATTGACTTAAGCTAGTCAAAGCTGGCGTCCATTATCTAAATTGGACAAATTAGCAAAAAGGATTATAAACCACTACGGATTAGTGGGATCATGTCATCTACCCAGAGGCTATACCTATACTATGAAGTTGTTCATGAACAATAGTGAGCAATGGCAATACTAGTAACAGTAGGCCTACTGTTGTTCTGACGGCCTAAAGGGATTTTTTATTGTCATTCACCCAGATTTGTGTTTCCTGGGTTTTAATTTAATTATAAGATAATTAAATGTTGGCAAAGTAAATGGAATGCAACGTTACGTATTAATGTGTTGGCCACATTAAATTAAAACACATACATGCACATTACGTGCGTATTATGTAAGTTTATCAGGGATAATACAAACATGCAAAAGGTAGGCAGATTTTGTAATTAATGGTAACCCAATTGTTTGGCCCTATTTTGGCATCATGGAGATTAATGAGCTTGCATTTCATTTAGAATTAATCTTCTTCCTAACTCACGAGAAAATAAAGTTTGTTGTCAAGACTGCAATAAGCAATACGCAGAACATTATGAAGTTGGGGTAAGTTTAATTCTTAAATAAATACACTATTTAGTTGCTAAGGAAAAAATCTTCATAGAAATGCCTAGTTTGCACGTGTCCAATCTCAATAAATAACCAAAAGACGAAAATCATTTTTAGTTGCAATTTTTGGGGAAATAAAATTGAAAATTATCTTTCAGCGTCATTGCCAGCACAGTTTACAATCTATAATATACTAAGAGAACATAAATGAATACAAAGAAGTGGCATATGCATTTTATTACTATTTTCTTTTTGTCCCATTTTCTCCAAATGTCCAGTCACCCGTGCTTGAACAGCAAACAATTTCCATTATCATGACATGGATTTCAACAAGCATACAGAGTAATTTTGTGTCCCTCTCGCTTAGGGGATCATATATGAGAGCTATTTTGACGTAAAAATGAACAACATTGCTCTGCTGAGGGCATATTACTCAGTTGTCATGTCAACCAGCAAACAGAATGCCAGTGCAAAATTTTGTGAAGCCGTGTGATTCATGAGTGTCATCTTATTATGTGCATTTTTTATCTGCAATTCCTAATTTTTTCATATAATTGATTTTTTAAGCATTTATTAATGACAACTATTCTGTGCACATTAAGCTAGACAGACTTGATAATTATCTAAAAATATCCTTTACCAATAAACTTTAAACAACAAAGTAGTTTAATCAAGTTTAATCTAGAATTTAAAATTCGATTCTTTACCCTGCAATCCGTACATGGTACCATTTGGCAGGTAGGATCATATAAAAATTAAGTCAAACTAAGCTGTGCGGTCATGATGAACCCCAACATCACAATTTAGCTACATTTCCCATATTTGGGACTTAAATGAGGAGGATAGGATGGGATAAGAAGACGATCATGGCCGATTCAATACAGGAACTATCTCAGCATTCGACCGGAGGAACTGTGGGGAACCACAAAAAACCACAATCGAGGATAGCTGACCAGGGAACCGAACCTGGGTCTAAAGAATGCGAGACGAGAATGCTAACCTTTAAGTCTTACAGGATCTCTAAAGACCTTACAGTACCTCTAAGGATATTACTGTAAAGATCCAAATAAAATACATTGAAACCTGTTAAAAGTGACCACCAAAAAATATGCAATGTTGGTCACTGTACAAAGAATGCCTGAATTAAGTTAAAATGAACATATACATTGCACTTGCACACATAGACTGTAATACATGTAGTAAAAAACCACAAAACCAAAAAAAAATACGGAATCATCGTGGTCATGTGCATTACATACAATATACAGTATTTATTGCCTTATCACACATTTTTTTTAAAGAAAAACTTATCAAGTTTTCTTTGTTTTAAACGCGTTTTGCTTTTTATGATCATGTTTTGAGTGATTTTTTTTCGATCTGAATAACATGATTGGCTGAATTATTTGATAACCAGGATGTAAGGTGACTCATTCGTTATCTGGTCACTTTATAAGGTACATTGGCAATGTAAAAATTGCAAAAAAGACAACACGCACTGGTCACTGTACACAATAGACAGGTGGTTATGAAGGAAATGTACACTAGAAAAAACAATACACTAAAAAGTGGTAACCATTCAAAGGTGGTCACTTTTCCAGGTTTTACTGAATGCCTGTTTTGCATAAGTAAAATGCTTTTGGCAACAATTATAAGGGCAATGATAAAGCATGTACATTATGCTAAGAATGGGAGCATGGCAGAACAAATAATTGGAACAATTTGTGGAGAAACAATTCTGAAATATACTTTACAGAAAAAGCAATTTTATTACGGACAAGCGGAAAAACCCGGCCTTGCCCGGGTAAGAAGTGCTGCTTGATTTTCTAACCTCTTACATGTATATGCGATCAGGACACCGTGGATCAGGAGTTAGATTTAGTTGTCCTTGTCTCCAAAAGATGGAGCTATATGAACTAGATACATCTCGGATGGAGGGAAAAATTGTTTGACAGTTTTATGGCTCAGTGGTAAATTAAAAAGATTTATGGCCTTGGAATTCCCCACGGAGTTCCCGCTCCTGGATGAGGGGGGGGGGAAGGGAGTGAAGTGCCATGAGTGGCCAATCATATGGATGCCACACTCAAACCCACCCAGATTGCCAGCCAAACATGGCGTCGTTTTCTATTTTATATATGTATAGATTATTAACTTAATTTATGAGTGCTTCTCACCAACAGCTTGCCAATAATTCAGAAAGATATAAATGAACTGCTTTGGGATAAATAAGAAAGTTATCATATCTCTGAATCAGTAAAGATTAATGACTACATTGTTAAAGATTGTCTGTACTATAATTTACCCAGTAGGTAATACCATTATATATCACAGAAATAATTCTGACATAACTGTACTGTATCTGTATTGATTTATGAGGTGTTTACACACAAGCTACTTTTGAATGGTTTATGCAATAGTTGTGTCAGGCCATGTCATAGGGTAAGAGCATAGTGAAGCGTCTGCAATAACGCTTCACCTTGCCCTTACCCTTAGACAGAAACTCTGAAAATTAAGCATTGTCCTAAATGGCAGATTATCATTGATACTGTACATTCAGAATCTTACATATCATTATTTTCTTTTTGCAACTTATTTAACATGGAAAAGTCAATCATTTAACACAAAGAACATTTGAAAAGAATTGAGATCTAATTAATATCTGACCACGTGATAAGAAAATGGATGACAAATAAAAACTGAAAACTAAGTTTGCTTACCTTTGCCGATGCATCGTCTGCTATGAGAACATTGCGGGCAGCCAGATCCCTGTGAACCACTTTTTTGGACTCAAGGTAAGCCATCCCTGCACAGGTATCACTATTCCAAAAAAAAAAATGCAGATTTGTATAAATGAGCTGACGTTAGTTTCAATGTTTCTAAACTTTAATGGAGGATATTATATGTTCAATGAGAATAAAATTACATGGAGATTTATGGAAACCAAAGAACTCAAAAAGTATCAAAGGTTCTAAGATATGATCCTTGAAGTTCATAGGAGAACCATGACACATGCCAGCAAATTTTGTTCAATGAGTTGAAATTGAGAAAACTTCTAGGTTATTATGTTCAATGAGTATAAGTGAAAAAAATTGCGAGGGTTTTGTCAAACTGCCAAGACGAATCACAGGCAGTAAAAAACTTAGTAATTAAAATCAACGGAGAAGCATTGTGATAAGTGAATATGCCACCAAGGAAACTTATTTCAAACATAACAGTATAGAATAGGCCCCGGAGAGTAGAATTTTTGAGAAGTGACACGTTCATATAAAGCATGAAATAATTTTATACACCTTTAGAGAGATTTAAACGACTGTTCATTGTTGCTGTAGAGGAATATACATGCACATAAAAAATATGGTAGGTGGTAAGATAGGTGTCTTTTAAATTCCATTTTGTTCTTGCATGACTGCATTCTTGTAACAGTTAAATTTGCAAAGACTTTCCCAAGAAGGCAAATGCCTCATCGTTTTTAGATAGTTCAGCAAAAGTAAAAGTAAAAAATTGAATGGTGAAAACTAAAATCCATAAAAATATGCTGCAGAGGATGCAAGATAGCTTTTGTTCAAAAATTGCAGGGTACTTGAAAATTGCCAATCGATCTAGATCATTTTACCATGACACCTTTATGCCAAGAAGACCCTGTAACCTTGAGGCCAATATCTAAAGATTAAAAAACGATAAACTGATAAGGAACATGCAATGGGAAATAAGATATTATTTACACTTACGTAGCAAAATGTATTTGGTCTCGATTTGTCACATGAAGTCGTCCCCTGGATCTTAAATAATCCACCAAACTCCCTTTGGCCATAAATTCTGTGAGCAAATAGATTGGTGTAGGCCAATCAAATACAACACCAATCATTTGGACTAGATTGGGATGCCTTAGTGTTCTGTGAAAAATGTAATTATATTAGCTGCCATCGCGCTCATAACTTATAACAAAAATCAAAATAAGCTGTCATACTTACGACATAACTGAGGCCTCGGCTAGAAAAGACTGCGCTGTCTTTGTTGTGTCTTTAAGTGTCTTCACCGCAACTTTTTGGCCACGTAATGTACCTAAAACCACATCTGTAAATAAAAACAAGTTTATTATTTCAAGCCACTTATCAGTCGGAAGAAAATTAATCTTCCCTTTTGTAAACGTTAAACTTTTTTCTTTTTTTTTTGTTGCAATTCTATCATTTTTACAGGATCTTCTACCTTAACTAAATCATTAAAATAATACAAGTTGACGTTGCGATAACTCTCACACATCTTTATAACTATTGTAAATAACATACGAAAGAAGCAAAATAGTTAGAAGGGTGATAATTAAGAACAACACATACTCAACAAGTTTAAAGTATTTGTTTCTCAGAATCTTAGTATTAAATAATGTATTTTAACTCTTTCTTTTTTCACTTAAAATTTAAGATATACATTGCCAGTACAGTATATACTAACGGGTGATAAAGTGCTACCTAAATTTCATTAACTTTCTGTTCAAGTATTCAATTAAGACAACCAGATAGCCTTCTATCATGTCTAAATGTTTGTTTGGTGGATAATTAACGTTGGCCTATTTCTGCTACGAGGCTAAACACCAATGCCAGGGGATGTGCTATCGTCACCTACCTGGAAATTTTTGAATTTTACCTACGAAAGAGGAACTTTCACCCCTCAAAGAGGGATCTTTAACATGCAGAGATCAAACGGGACCTACATGGGACTTCAATTTAAACTCTCATCAGAAAGAGACGCAATTTAGAGAATTTGGCACATCCTCAAAATTCTCACCGACCTCGGCCGGGGAAACAAACACTGCAGCCTGGGGTTGAGAGGCAAGCGCGTAACCCACTCGATCATTGGCGCAGGCATGTGTCTAAACGTGCTCTGGATTGTCAAAAGAGTTCAATAAGTAGTTAAGGTAGATTACGTTCTATGCATTTAACGTTTTTTTCTAATAAATTAAGAGTAATTACATCTACATCCAGTTTAATTTTCATACAAGAGTAAGGACAGATCAATATGACCTCTTCACAATTTTCAATTTTCTCTCCTCTAGCTAATTAGAAACATCAACGTCATCAGGCATGGCATCTATCGCCAATTTAAAATTAAAGCCAAATTCCGTTTCCAAATTGCTGCCATTCATTTTTTTCAGATTTTCCCGCGATCTGCATATTCAATTTCAGTAGGCGTTTGGCAATGTTGTCATATAACAAATAATGCTTAAAAATGTACATGCATGTTATTTTTACCTCCAAATTCTCCTTTTCCGATGACTTCTCCCAAAATTAAATCATTTTTGTTTATCACCCATCCTGCAGTTTCAAAATCTTTAGGATCAACCGAAAACTCTGGATTGCCCTTCTTAGGAACAGATCGCTTCAACTGCGTGCAAAGACCATCAGCATCTTCTTCGTAATGCTATAAAATAAAAGTTACGGTGTTTATAGAAATACCATAATTGCATAAAACCAATTAATAGTATGTTGTTTACCTGTACTAATTTTGTTAATGTTTCAAAAAATACATCTTCATCAATTGTTAATTTATTGTCTTTGTAAATTACTCGATAATGTTCAACCTTGTTGTGAAAGCAAACACACAGTGTGTAATCACCAGGGAAATTCGTGCTCTCGCGTACAAGAAACAGCCCATCTTCCCGAGGATGAAGTAATTCTTCTGCCTGATCTCTGGTAATTTTACCATGAAACCATCTGTTCAGAAATAAATATTGATAATTAAAAATAATACAATCTACTATATACTTTCCAAACAGTGTAAGTGGCACTTTTATTAGTGAAGCTAATCTGGTCTGGCCAAATGCTTACAATAAATATTGTAAGAGTACACAATTTATACTGTATATTATAATTATATTACATATTTACCATCACCCATCTAAAGCCTTATTTGCAATTCTGCACACAATGACATGAAAAGTTAGATCCCTTAAAATTACTCAATGTAATTGCACATTATTTCCTCAAAACTCCAATGTCTTAGAACAAAATCCTGCTTTGCAAATAAATCCTTATGGTTCCAATCACGCATAAGTTTGAATTGATCATTACAGTAGATACTTACGGCATAGCATTGAGCTTCACCTCGCCCCTTTTCTGTACATAATTGGCTGGAATCATGCCTTTCTTTCCGTCAGAGTGCTTGGCAAGATACCAGTTAGGATCCTGATGAAAAATGAAAGTAAACAGTACTACATCACAAAAACGTCAAGGTACTGATAATGAAAGCAGCCGAGGCAACAGCAAAGCTCGATTCCAACATGTAAGGAGACATTACTCACTCTGGTGGGTGTAAGGATGGTCATCGTGTCCCATTTTTTAAAGGGAAGATCTTCAACGGAGTTTCCTTGGAAATTGAAGCGGGCAATTACTTCGGTACCCGTTGGCCAGCCCTGGGAAACGTACAAAGGAGGATGAAGAAATGATTAATCCAGAGTTGAAACTCAAAAGGCAAGCACTCTCTCTATAAACGTTATCTTTGCTACACCAACGAGTGTGCAAAACAAACTAGAATTACTCATGCCAGGAAGTAAGAACAAATTCAGGTTAGGCAATCGCCCAAGATTACAGTTAACCGAGTGTTAGCCCGCCCTCTTTCCGTTCAAAATTTTCAATCTCCCATGGATTAATGCTACACATCGTTCACATCGTTTAGGCCTACATACCCCGCCTCCTGTCCTGTTGTGGCTCATAGCTGGGCACTTCATAGAGCTAGCCTTACATTTGCCTGGGAGAGCTGCTTAAAAAATAAATAATACAGTAACAATAAAAAAAATGATTCTTAACGGCGGTTTAGATTTACTAGGCCTAACTCATCAACAAGCAGGAAATTGTGCTTCCTCCCACGCGTTTGCCAAATACTAATTTCCCCCAAATATCAACCGCAATCATTATTTTCTTTCCGTTCCTTCATTTATCTTTCGTGTCTGCAGTATATCATCTCCGTGCGGCAGAACAGTACGAGAAGTGTCACTTAGCAGAAGATAAATTTCATAAAACAATTTTTCATTATACATGTATATCTGAACTATTCACCAACTGAAGCTAGTCTACCAATTTTCAAACTTGCCATTATCACTCGTGAACCTATTTAATCTATTGTGCTTACAACAAATTGGAAACCTGAATGGAGATGGCCCAAAAGCATTCTGAAATTTCAACAATTAAACATCCGCAATGAAGTGAACCTATAAATTACACTATTTTGAACAAGTTAAATGCAACTGATATGTTAACATTACATGTTCCTTAAATACAGCGTAGGCTACAAATGCCAATTCTGTCTGTTTTCAAATGTATTCTACATATCTAGCTAACGCGATACAACTCCACGTACAAAAAAAAATTAACCTATGACATCTTCACCTAAAGAAACGCGTAAATGTTAATATTAAAATTGATAAATAAATGCTCTACATGTAGCCTACATTATTTCAGTTCCTTTAGTGACCTTTCGTGAAAAAGCTAAGTATTGAGCATTGTCATTTTTGAATAAAGTACAGATGCTTTGACCTAAATTATTGTGCTTCTTGACTGCAAAAGGATGAGATAATTGATCGAGCACAATAGACTTACTCTCGCTGGTATTTTCAATTTCCAAAGCGCATTCACAATGAACGTTGTGTCGTAAAAATATGATTAAATGGGCTTGCCATGTTCCCCAGTTAGGAGAACAACCAGAGCGTACGATTTAGGTGCAATACGCATAGATGAATGGTGGTTGCACGATAGGGAAAAATAAACTTTCAGGCAAAAAGGTCAAGGGCAAGAATTTAAATTCGTGCAGCTTGAAATGAATGGAGTAGATACTGAAACAAACGACGCTGTACAATGCAAAACAAACTGGTGATAACAAAACAGTGCCAGAGAAAATAGCAAGCAA
Organism: Megaphyllum sjaelandicum; assembly: GCA_034698745.1. Taxonomy (NCBI): domain Eukaryota; kingdom Metazoa; phylum Arthropoda; class Diplopoda; order Julida; family Julidae; genus Megaphyllum; species Megaphyllum sjaelandicum. Next base: position 6,424 of record JAQGBX010004210.1, on the reverse strand, counting down.
TGAAGAGTAATTCTCAACAGAAATTGTACAGGTATTAAATATTTTGTTCACCAAAAAATGGCTGGCCCTATGGTTTCTGGAAATTCTGGTGCACCTAAACAAGCCTAGACAAATGATATGGGGAATATTTGCAAAATTTAACCAAGTGAAGTACTGAAGTACATGTGCCATGGAAGCAAAGCTAAGAAATCAACATCGGATAGTGGGGCATAGCAACAAAGTTGGACCTCAGCGTGGCCACAAAATTTTCATTTTCCCTGACTAAAATCCAAAATTCCCTGACCAAAACTTACTCGTTAATGCATATCAATTTTTATTTCATAATGAAAAATAAAATAACAATTGCAATGAGAAGCTTGGCAAAACACGAGATTTTGTTACGAGTCTAACTGAAGAGGATTGGGGATGGAGCTGCTTGCAGACTGAATGCAGGGATAGCCTTTTGCTTTGATTTGGGAAAATTTCCTGTGCACCCTGTTGGTGCAAACCTCAATTTTTCATTTTTTCCCCCAGAAATCTCATCTCATCGACATCAACGGTAGAGATTCTTGATTTCCCATGACCAATTATGGCTATCTTCTTATCATCATCTTGTGAGAATTACAATCTAATGAAATACCTTTTTTAAAACGCCATTGTGCAGAAGGAAGTGACTTTTCGCTCCATGGCATAATATTGCATACACGCGGTAAAGAAACGTGAGGAGGTTATGGTCGCATCTTGGCGTCTCATCAACCTTATAGAGTCCCAATGGGAGCCATTGGTGGGCTACAAACAAGCTGGAGTCTCAATCCAGGCCAACCTTCCCAAATTTACTGCTGTACTGGAATAGACAAGATTTCTCGGTCATGTGGCAAAACCAGAGCATGCTCTTGCTACTTTGCTATTCTGTGATGAGATTACGGCCGTGCGAACTCGTGTTCGCAGGGTTGGAATAAAGCCAAAATACAAATAGATGTTGGCATTGCGTGGCACATGTTCGTTTCCCCATATTAAAAAAAATGGGGTTTACTACTTCCAGACCAAAGCCTACATTCAAGAGCATATTTCCATGTCTGACTTCTTGCACCAGAAGCCCTCCGCACAAAACATTCTTGGAAAATTGCATAGCAAAATCCACGTACGAGAAAGTGCACATCCCAGACCATGGACACGGTCAAATGTATTGCACTTTTGATTCCCCTTGATATGATGGCAAACACTGTGGTTGTCCAACTTCCAAGCGCAAAGTAGTTTTTATACAGTATATTGAGTAGTTTGATAGACAGGTCTTCCAATAAAATATTGCCGATGCAATAACTTGTGTACAAAATCTCACATCGTGTACATGTAGGCCTACATGTATTGTAAGAAGCATTTATGGAACCATATGTGCGTAAGCATTGCGGCCATCTGAGGTCATTAAGAAGAGCATATGAAATAAAGCAAATTAATGTAGAGTGAAAAGGTATGAACTCATTCACAATATAAATATACAAGTAGATTTCCCAATTCAAAAATGGCTGCATCACATTTGATAATTCTGAATGAGAATTACGATCATGGCTAGCCATACTGTTCACGACACCTTTGGATGATTCATGATCAGTGAATACAATAGTTTCAAAGTTAATAGCCGGAACGCTTTAAATGCCATTAAATGCTAGGTTGCCTCGTTTAGAAAATGGAAGATTTTGTGCTTCTCCAGGGAGGCATCTCAGTTTATCACCAGAGGTTCCATTTAAAATGCTCTTCGGGCGTGGTAAATTAGGGCAATGTTTCAGCCTTTGTCAATGGAAATGACATATGCATCCTATTGCACCAAAATGATGTGATGTAAGTTAATTACGAGTCGGCAGCCTACAGACTTAACGTCGTATCACGCTCGCAGCGTAATTATTTAAAGTATACAAACCTACATGTATGTCCAACGTTCCCATGGGAACCTCGGCAACCTCATCAATCATGAAAGAAACATGGCATCATGCAAATGCTTCCAGCATCAATTTTACTTATTCCACTGAATCGTTGTTTTAAGCCGTTATTGCCAACGTATTTTGATGTACGGACGAAAAAACTACGATATTATACTGCATAACCCCTTGCCTATTTAGATGTTATTTAAATCGATAGGCTACACATATGGCACGAGATAAGGTTCATGAAAAAATAAGACCAAGTGACATTTTTCGTTCATGTCAATAAGGTTATTTTACAAATTTAGTACAAGCTCATTTGACTAGGTAATATTAAATGTAAACAGTGCTAAGATTACTGAACTTGCCTGTCCTGCATGTGACGGTGTCAAAAACAAATGTCTTTATGATAGTAGGCTACTGTCATGTACACAAATTAAATTTGCTGGACGTTGGCTAACCTAAACCTTGGCACATTTGCAATTTGGTGGCAATAACATTTTTCCACGATTTATTATTTCTTCTTTCTAATTATTCGCCCATTCGCAAGTTTTTCAGTAGGGAGAAACCCCGAAGTAAACGCCCTGACAATAAAGGTGTGGTTAATAGCTCGTGTTACACCGAAGGCCGACCACATTGGACCACCAGAATAAAACAAATCATTGGATTTCCATCAGATGAGTTGATAACAAGTGTATTAAACGAATTTTGAAAGAAAAAAAATAACTAGCCTGCATGAGAGTAAATTAAAGCACTAACTAACGACGTAATGTTCAGACTACAAGCGCCGAATTTATCGAAACTTGTACTACATAGACCTGCTCCAGTCAAACATAATACCATATGATAGTTGTACAACTACTTCATTGTGCTTTTACAATTAGGCCAGGATAATATTAAATTAGCATTTAATAGTAAACCTCCTTTTCCCAGCGAGGTCACAGTGGCATCCTTAAAAGCTGAGGCACAGAAAAGCCAACACAACCAGGTGCATGCAAAGAAAAACAGCGTCAAGTAAACAAATTAAACAAAACTAAACTCTGATGACAAATAAACACATGGGTGAACCTTGCTTCGCTACTGTTGAAGAAAAAGCCAACATTACCGTGGTCTACGGACAAATAAGCCTGCACTTCTGACCAACTGGTTAATGTTTGAATATTTGAAACAATCTCTTAAGCTTATCAACCACTTGACAAGCTTGACATAGTCGCAAAATGTCAACACATTTGTTAACAAGTAGTAACATTGTTTGAATATCGCGAACAGCCGCTTAAAACGTAACACCCATTATTATGGGTGGTTTTGCCATTTCAAAAATAGTCACAGTAGGCAAATCTCGTCATTTACCCACGAAAATGTGTTATTGAGAGATTCGTAGAACTTTGGAGTGCAAGTGAAGCAACATGACCACTGCATAACAGCAAAAGCACATTGTGTAGAGCAGAGAACATTAATTAAAATATTGCACTGGTACTGCAGTTGTGTCTGACGCCTGTACTGTCCTAATTGGGCAACACTAAAACTTTCCCTATCAGGTAAAAGATGCCACCATACCGTAGTTGGTCGTGTTAACATCTGTGCATGCAAATAGAAATCTGTACTGAAATCAGGGAAACAAGTTCCAAATTTCAAAACATGGAAAGCAAAAAACTTGGATAGCAAGTGTAGGCAATTTGTTTTGACCATGTCAGAAGGCTCGGCACATGAAAATGGTGCAATTAGAAGTAGTTTAGTGGAGACCCACTGCCCCATCTCTCAGCTTAAAAGCTCTCGGCATGTCAATGGTGGCCAGAAGGTCAACTGAAGACATTTCCACATTCTCCAGCCGAGTTGGCATCATGATCACGTTGGCATGAACTCTCCACCTCGCGATATAAAAAGAATATAGGCCGTGTTTTTACATCCAGAAAACACAAGAACTACGTTGCTCGTTCTCTAGCAAGAAGATTCACGCAGCAGTTTCGGAACCTATAAATAGCTAGATGATCGCACATTAAATAACTGGAATTTCTTGCACTACGGACAACCTACATGGATTAAAGGCAATGTACTGAAACGCGGCTAATGTGCTCCCAGCACCTAAATAAATTAAACCGAATCAGACCTGATGCCTAATCACCTTCAAAATGCGTTAACAAACCACTATCTCCACACTGCTGACGATTAGTTAGCAAAAAAAAAAAAGACAACAGCCGATTACGCTGGGTTTCCCATTGATGTAATCATAACACTTAGGCCTAATCAAAACTACACATCACATCGATAGAAGGCATGCATCGTACGAAAAGTCAAGAGTCCCCACAAACCTTAAAACGGCCACTTACCTAGCTTCTCGCCCTTCACCATATGTCGTTCTGCGCGACAAGTTCTCCAAAAGTTCACAACGAGCCGCAAAATAACACGTTTTCGCAATATATGCCACCAAAATAATGTTTTCAGATGGGTTTTGCACTTCCCTCTTCCACTCGGCCTGGCAAATCTGTCTTTCCTCGCGGCAAGGAGAGAAACGGTACACCGGTGATAAACAAACGGAGGCACACTGACATAAATATCCAGCTGGGGTAAAAATAACGCAGCTTTTTTTGAATTTCCTCCCGTCAAAATAGCAATCGTTGTCTGCACTTTAGACTGAATCTGGCCGAAACGCACAAGGAATTGGCCGCCATACTGGAAAAGCTGTCGCCAATTTTCGGCTCAAATCCGAGAAAAGCCGACATGACTCATACGCCCATCAAAGGTTTCGAAGCCAGCCATTGGTCGTAACGTCCTTCGACACGCCTCTTGGGTTTTCAACGCATCCGCTGGTGCAGTGGCACCATCTCTCGGCTACATTAGATAACTTTGAACTTTCTCGTGTTTTTTTTGGCTAAGAATAAATAAATAAATTATTTCTATGAACATGGTTTCATCACTCCCTAGATAACAATCGCAAATACATATTCGAAATATACCTTGTCGCATTTTATTTTTACGTCATTTTTACGTAAAACAGATATATCGATTATGGGTGTTCGAGGGCAGTGCCCCCTGCTGTCAAAAACTTTCGACGAACAGGAAATAACAAGATTTATCGTTCGTCGTGGGTCGCTCAACTGGTGGTTATAAATCAAATATCTCAGGTTATTTTACTTTGGACAGTACGTTATTTTATAAATCAGATGTCTGGATGTTGCCTGCCACAGGTTAGTATAATATGAATTGTTATTCCCTGTTGAACAGTCTTGACTACTTTGTGTATATGGGCCATCCAGAAATGATGTCACGGCTTTAGGGGGTGGGGGGTATGCTTAATTTGTGACAAATCGTGACAATAGGGGTGGGGGGGTAGACTGTCAGTGTAATGTCACGTTTTTATACCTGCCATTGATAAAACAGGCCACCTTTCATTCAAGGTTTTAATCCAATGTTTCATGTAAAGTTATTTTAAAATGGTTTAAAAAGTGTGCACCAGCTAAGCATAACATTCAATAAACAGGAAGTATGGATGAGTCTAGCAAGGAGGGTGGCTGCATGCTATGATAATACAGAACCTTTAGGAATTGTAGTCGATCCAATTGTAGAATTAAAACTGTTTAATTTACGTCGGAATAAGTAATATGAGAAACAGCAATTTACATAAAGATACAAAAAGTAAACACCACGTGGCGTGGTAAATTAAGCAGAGCGATAATTACGATGAACACTAGACACATCCAGGCGTGGGGAAGTCTGTAAAAACGAAGAGAAGGAGTCACACGATCCCCGTCCTTTTATACCTGTCCCAAAGCGGACGGGGTGCCGCGGTAGACCCCGTAGAACAGGGTATCAAAACGACGTACAGGCAACGATCCATGCGTGACGCATAGGGTACTGGATGAACGCACGCCGAACGTTTGGCGGGCGATACGTAGGCCGCGTGTATTGCGGCGGAGCCTTGCGGTGCAGCGTACCCGCAAGGAGCGCTACGATAATAACGCCACAGTACTCCCCCTCAGTGTTGAACGATAGCGGGTAGGAGGGCGCGTAGGACGGCCATAGCTCGTGAACTTCTGTGGTGGCGTGAGTTGCGGCTGCTGAACCGTTGGCAGCGTAGTTGGCATCGGGGTGGTCAGCGGAGGCGCGGTAGCGGTTGATCGCGAGTGTCGGTGTCCCGAGCCGGCCGTGCCGCTGAGTGGCTGCTGGAAACGGACGCGGGGAGTGTTCTGCGGTAGAGGTTGCTTGTGTAGCGCTAGATCCGCAGGCATAGCGGTTGACGGCGTTGGTGGCCGGACACGAAGAATGCCTTTCGGTGGCCGCTGAGAATACGGCTCGGTTGGCGTTGTTGGCGTCTGATCCGCGGAACGTCGTGCCTGAGATCCTGGCGTAGTTGCGCTTGGAGAAGCAGGGACCGTTTGCGGTGTAATTTGGCGTGACGAGGCAGGGGCGGCCTGCGTGATGGGAAACGGAGTGCTTGATGCTGTTACTGGTTCAGCCGGCCAGGTATGTGCGGGTACCACGCGGTCGATGCTGACCGTGACGTCCTTGTTGCCTCGTCGCAGCACAAAGTC